>PVKA01021645.1:0-38363 GCA_004027165.1 Ctenomys sociabilis
TTTTTGGCAGAACCGGAGATTGATCTCAGGTCCTTGTGCTTGCAAGGAAAGCACTTGTTCTGCTGAGCCATCTCCCTGGCCCCTCAGATTTTTTTTGTTCTGTAGGTTTTATAGCTGTGAGTCTTATTTAAAGAAAAACTCATTAAAGTACTTGCTTTAAAAATAGGATGATATGGGGGGATGGCTCAGTGGAATAAGAGTTCCCTGGCAAGCACAAGGGCCTGACTTTAATCACTGATCCCACCAAAAAAAAACAATAGGATGATAACTTTGACTACAAAAAATAACTAAGTCACTTATAAGGTATAAGCATTTATGGTTCCTCCTTTCCTTATCTCTTAGTTATCATTTTGTGTAAGATAAGCCATATTTCCAGTTCACCAAGGAGTCACACATTATTCTAATTTGTTAGGCTTACTGCTCTGCACTGTTGAAATCTTGGATCCGTTGCCTTTTTGATCGTTCTAGCTATTTTCAGACCCACAGTCCCTTTTTGTCCTCATCTCTGTGTCCTTGGTAGCTCAGTGTGCTAATTTTGGTACAGTGCCTTTCCAGGTATGTAAATGATTGTAAAGAGCAGTGTCCGACACTTGTCAAGAGGACACTTGTCAAGCTAACACATGAAACTCTATACTTAATGTGAACTGCTTATCACTTTTATGGTAAAGTGTGTTTGAATAGAGGCACATGACTATAAATAGGTTTGCTTTCTCAGTTACTGAGGTAACCATGTTAAGCAAAAGATGTCAGCCTTTGCCAAGCTAAGAAATGCAGTGTGAGGGGCTGGACCATAGCTCAGTGGTAGAGGCCCTGGATTTAATCCTCAGGGCAACAAAATAAAGGAGTAAATGAATAATGTATATTCCTTTTTCCAGTACTGGGAATTTTTTTTTTCCCTGTGCCAAAAACATAAATTTATTTTATTTTTTTTCATTTATTTTTATTTTATTAAAATACAAATGTCAATCAGACAGTTTCAAGACACCTTAACCATACACATTCGATGAATTCGATGAATACACATTGCAAACTGTTTTCATAACGTTTTGGTATTGTACAAGGTGCATACATGATATTATATTTACAGATATTATTTTAGCAGATATCTCTTATCAGTGAATTAAGAGTGTAGTTGCTTACTTATCTTATTTTTTTATACCTGAATTATATCAAAAATTCAGTAATTATTTACCTAGTGGATGACCATAGTACTAAAAGCCGACATAATATCCTGTCCAACCACCATTAGTGCAGATCTTGCTTCTCATAGAATTATGTAGAAGCACAGCGTTATCTATCCCAACTGTACTGTCTATACACACACGTCATGATTTTTTCTTTCTACACCCCTTCCTTTGTCTACATCTGTCAAAAGTGGGCACTCCATTGACATTCAACTAACTTAGGTGCTTGAACTCGACACCACAATCCAACACAGTCCAGCATTCTACAACCATAGTGAGTTATTCAAAGAAATTATCGACCATATCCATTTACAGCTCAGCTTAATATTATGGGCTCATGATGTATGTATGGAGACTCCTCAAAAGAGTAGGACTAGAAATCCCATTCAAGCCGGCTATCCCCCTACTGGGAATTTTCCCAAAGGATCTGGATACATTGTATCATAGAGATATATGTGTACCTATGTTTATAGCAACACAATGTGTGATAGCAAAATCTTGGAAACAACCAAGATGTCCATCACATGAGGAATGGTTGAAAAATATGTGGTATTTCTATATAATGGAGTATTACTCAGCTATTAAGAATGATAAGTTTGAAGCATTTATAATGAAGTGGATGCCACTTGAACATATACTCATAAGTGAAATAAACCAGACACACATGTGTAAATATCGTATAGTCTCCCTAGTATAACAAGCGAAAAGCAGAAATACAAAGTAAAATACAACGTACAACAAGTAAAATCAATTGAGTCAGATAAGGCAAAGTGAATGGCATATGCTGCAAGATACTAATCAGCTTTTCTTCTGGATGATTAACAACCTAAGATCACAAGTCAGAGTTGGAGAAATAGAAGAGCCAAAAGGCCAGTCAACATTTTGGCCCTAGCCTTTCAAGGTCAGCGAAGACTCAGGACATAGGAGAACCTGTACTGCAACATCATGAAACTCAGGTGAGCTCCAAATTTTATGGACAAGAAGATTATGGAGCCACAGAGGAAAGAGATTGAAGTTCTAAAGTGTGCCTTGGGAGAGTCACATGAAGAGAAAACTTTCTCTCAAGCTCTCACAGAGAGCAATCTGGTCAAGCATTGGCCATGACTCATCCATATGGATGACACAGACAAAGGATCTATAGAATAATGTACAGGACTACAAGATAAACCCTGAGAGGACTTCAATGACCACATAGGAAATATAAAGTTCTTGTGTTGGTATATAAGTCTTGATCTACCTAGGTCTTAACCATCCAGCAGAAAAGTATAAAAATGAAGTATACATAGTGAGCCCAGTACTGGGGATTGAACCCGGTAAGCTCTTAACTACATCCACATCCAATTTTATTTTATTTTATTTTCCTTTGCTTTATTTTATGACAATAAATAAAATTACAGGGTCTCCCTAAAAGATCCAGACTTGCCTCCAAATTGGAAAGCTCCTGCCTCAACCCCCTGAGTAGCTGCAATTACAGGCCTGAGCCAGTATACCTAATTGAGATTTATTTTTGTATTTTATGTGACTGCTGGAGGCTACAAAACAGGTTCACACAAATGAGAAAGAGAAGGTACAGTACTTAGCAGTGGCCCTCCCTTGTGCAGACATTTCTTCCTCTGAGCAGTACAGCCTTAGCCATCTGGGGCAGTGGCTATTGGAAGATTTGTTTCTGTGAGTAGCTGTAACCTTTGGTGTTATTTGGAATGATAATACTGCTGGGTTTTCTAATGTAGGAGACCAAGACAGGAGCCCTGCTAACACTGACAGTAGTGATGAGGGAAACTTAAACACACAAGGAGATTGCCTCCCATGGGAGAGCTTTGATTTATTCATGACCACTCAGATTACCAAGGTATAGCCCAAGTAATCTGTGATAAAGAAATGTACCTCAGAATTCATACCATCTAAGTGTCAAAGACACTTAAGTGCTAGTCAGATGTGACAATATATGCCTGTAATCCCAGCTGCTTAAGAGACTGAGGCAGCAACATTGCTTTAGCCTAAACTCCAGTTCAAATTGAGCTTGGGCAACATAGCAGAACCTCATTTCAAACAAAAAAAAGAGTAGTTAAGTAAATAAGCAAAATTTCAAGTAATTCTTTTTTTTGGGTGGAACTGGGGATTGAACTCAGACCCTTGCACTTGCCAGGGAAGTACTCATTCTTCTGAGCTATCTCCCTGGCCCCTCAAGTAATGCTTTTAGTCATTTTTTGTGCTAAGACTTTTAGGATGCCCTATATACTAATGATGCTGACATTTATGCCTGCAGGGAAGAGATTTTGAATATGAATTCTTTTTATGTAGAACCTGGATCTTGCTTTTGTAGAAACTTTGCTTCTGTCTTTTATATGCAATTTCACTGATCAAAATCAGACATCTGTATTTTTAGAAATGGGAACAGAGATAGGAACCAGCTGCATTCTGGTTTCCATTACCAAGAATGGCAATCTACTTGATAACCAAACTAAGAAAACAATTTTTATACAACCTTTTAGAGAGCAGATAAAGGATCAGATCATTAGCCTTTATCTCATCATTTTAATCTTCATGGTTTTTCCTCAGCCCCACCCTGCACAGAAATGGAGTAGATAGGTTTTATAGCCTTTAAATTTATGTGACATCTTTTTTCTATTTTAGGGAAGGGTTAACAGGGTGTTCAGGGTCTTACTACTAGATCGGACTCATAGTGATCCACCTATTTACATCCTCCCGAAGTGCTGCAATTAGAGGCCCATACCACCATGCCCAGTCTCAATTGCCATCTCAGCTTGCCAGGGGCGGGGCCGGCATGGCACTTTAATCAGCTGAGCTATTTGGCCGTCCCTATGTGACATCTTTGAAGTATAAATTAAATTTAAAATTTGAATATAGACCCATTTGAAATTTGTCTAGTAAAGTTTATTTTATTTTATATTTTTTACTAAATGAAAATTTTAGAATCATTGCCAGCCAAATCTGGGGAACATCACCAACCACAGTATACAAACTATATGCTTCTATCTTTGGTCTTTGGGGATATCCAGAGTTAGAGCACACATTTAAGAAGCACACTTTTGCATAGTCCTTGTGTTCTTTTTGCATGTTTGGACCTCTTACTTTGCTCCTCAGTCTATTGGGACTGTATGTATCTACAGCATGTCTATCAAAGGAGCTTTCAGGACCCTGGGCCCTGAACATTATTTAATAATAGTTTATTTTGCCTACATTAAGGAAAAATTTGACTTATGAATTTCCTTGCCCAGTGCATCAATCTGTTTTTGTTTGTTTGATTTTTTTTGAGCCAGGGTCTCCCTGTGTAGTTCATGCTGCCCTCAAACTCATTATGTAGTCCTGGCTGGCCTTGACCTCATGGCAATCCTCCCGAGTTCTGGGCTTACATGTGTGCCACCACAACTTGCTAGTGCATTAATCTTAATGCAGTGCTTTTTTTTACTTTTTTTTTGAGACAGTCTCAATATGTACTTCATGCTGGCCTTGTATCCCAGGCTGGCCTTGAACTTGTGGTGATTCTCCTGCTTCAGCTCCTGAGTTTTGTAATTATAGGAGTACACCACCATGCCTGGCAGGGCTATATAATTTTCCATTAGATTTATCTTAGTGGTTCTCGAGTACTAACATTTTTAATACCATATATGTCATCATCGTAAGTATATGACAATTCTAAGAAAATAAGTTTTAAGCATGAGTTATTTAATTAATTGAAACATACATATATAGTACTGTCTAGATATTTATATGGTCAGTTTAACATCAGTGCTAATACATCTACATTCCTGTTGACTAGATAACTGGCACTGATCAGATTAAAATATGTGAGCTTAGAACCTTGGGTGTTATTTGGAATGATAATACTGCTGGGTTTTCTAATGTAAGAGACCAAGACAGAAATCATATGTTCCAGTTCAGCTCTTCACAAGGGTTGTCGGGATGCGCATAACCTCACCTACTGTGGCTAGTTTCAAGTGTGTTAACAGTTCATCTGATAGAACCCTGCTTATTGTCAGAGAAGGTACATGGGCTCAGGAAGATAGATGATTGTGTGGTACTTTTTTTTTTTTTTTTTGTCTTTTTTGAGACAGGGTCTCACTGTGCAGTTCAGGCTGACCTAAAGCTGACTTTGTAGCTCAAGCTCGTCTCGAACTCACAACAATCCTCCTGCCTCAGCCTCCCGAGTGCTGGGATTACAGGCCTGCACCACCACGCCCAGCTTTTTTTTTTTTTCCTGTGGTATTTTTTTTAATAGATGATTGTGTGTGTCACACTAGTGATGCCCTTAAAATATGTTAATGATTGGCTTATTCACCCTTAGTTTTTCTACACCAAGAGTACTACTTGCACAGTCAGGGTACTTCAGATTCTGTGGACCTCCTGTTGCCTCAATATGTCTTATTTAGTGCCTGGAATGAATCAGTTCCCTTTGATTCAGGTACTCTTTATGTCCACTGTCAGTTGTCTAAGTTCTTTGATTTTTCTCCAGTTGTCAGCCATTAGCTGGAAAGTAAGGCTCATT
The DNA here is from genome assembly GCA_004027165.1 of Ctenomys sociabilis. Classification (NCBI taxonomy): domain Eukaryota; kingdom Metazoa; phylum Chordata; class Mammalia; order Rodentia; family Ctenomyidae; genus Ctenomys; species Ctenomys sociabilis. The sequence goes on from PVKA01021645.1 coordinate 5,692, forward strand.
AGCACCTCCAACAGAGCTTAAGCAACACAGAGAAGAGAGGAGCTCAAATCAGAACAGACTTTGTTGATGTTAGAAGCTCTGGCATAAGATTTAATACTGGCCAGTCTGAAAATGTATAAAGTCATCTCCTGTGGATTAGAGAATTATGTAAGTTTTACTTTATATGGCTAAGAACTAGGTGACTTGTGATTGTAGTTTCTGATTCCATACCAATATGTGGTCAGACCAGATTTATTAGAACAGAAACTAAATTTCAGTTTAGTAAAAATGTCTACATAAAACTGTACTAAGTCCTGCAACTAAATTGCAGTGGAGTGTAAATGTAAGTATGCTAACTTGATAACAGGAAATTATTAAATAAAATGTTCAGGTTTTTTAATAATTTTTGGTAATTTCTTCATTACCTTATTTCATTTTTATTACATATTTGGTGCAGGGTCTGCAGAATCTACAGGGTCTCACTATATAGATTGGACTCATAGTGATCCTTCTGTTTTCAGCCTCCCAGGTGCTGGGACTACAGGCGTGTGCCACCACGCCAAGTCTCAGTCATCATCTCTGCGCTCCCCAAGGGCAGGTCAGCATGGCACACCGGAGATCAAACCTGGCTGCTGCCCTCTGCCTAAGCAGGCGCTTTAGTCCACTGAGCTATCTGGCTGATCTCAGCTTATTTCTTTTAAGGTGATCAATAATGTTAGTAGAAAAATTTCACCACAAAAGTCATATTTTATGTTTTTAAACAAATTCAAATTGACCCCAGCAAACATCTCTTAATCCAAATGGAATGTGTTAACCCATAAGCCTTGCCATAACTCTGGTGGTTGAAATAAAGAATTCTTTATTTATATTCAGATTATCTGCCCATTAGCCAAATTTTCATCTAAGCCTATTTCTTCCTGCCAAGTATCAGAGTGTGTGTCCTTCAGCTGCCCAGCCACTATGTGCTTTAAGAAAGTAAATTCATTTCAATATGTCTAGGCAAAAAGCTGAAGAAGGAAAAGTCCCATATGTTCCAAGGGCAAATAGAAAGGGCTTTGATTTTCCAGTGTCTTGGATTATCTGTACAAGTCTCAGTAGTTTAAATAATTCATATTTTAGACCTATTTTGCCACTTGTTTGAACAAATTTCAGACAACTTTCCAAACTTCTTACTTAAAAGTCATATTATTAATGATGCATTTGACAGCAATGAGTATGGTGCAGGATTAGTGTGGAATATACTATTTCCATTTTTGCTTTTGCTTTTCCAATTCCTATTTGTAGTCTATCTCCATCTAAACACCTACAAGCAATGGAAACGTCAGTGGGGCAAGGGGTACAGCTAAGTGTTAGAGCACTTGTCTAGCGTGTTGAAGGCCCTGGGTTTGATCCTTGGCATTGCAAACAAGTAAAATGAGAGGAGAAAAATTATATTTTAAAGAATAGTAGAGAATTAAAAAGGGGAATTTTATTTCACTAAGGGTGCTATATGGCCCATAGTCTTGTAAATGTATCATAGGTTATATATCACCAGAAATACATTAACTTGGAAATTTGTAGAATTTCCATATTAGAGACTCATAGAATGTTTATTCTTTTTAATTTTTATTTATTTATTTATTTTTTAATTTTTAAAATTTATTTATCTATTTATTTGGTACAGGGTCTCGCTATGCAGCTTGGACGCACTCATAGTGATCCTCCTGTTTGCAGCCTCCCCAGGGCTGGGATTACAGGCATGCACACCACACCCAGTTTTGGTGGCCGGCATGGTGTGCCCAGGGGTTCTGGGGCCAGCAGAGCGTGCAGTACCAGGGACTGAAGCCAGGTCCTTGCACTTTCCAGGCAGGCACTTAGAGCACCGAGCTATGTCCCTAGCCCCTCATGGAGCATTTAGACAGTGTATTTTGTATAGAACAAAATGGACTTTTACAAATGAGCCGAGAGGCCACCCTTAAACTAGAACCTATATGTATTTTGTTCTTTCTTTCTTTCTTTTTTTTGGTACTAGGAATCAAACTTTGGACCTTGTGCCTGTGTGCCACTGAACTTCTAGTTCTTGATTCATCATTCCTTTTGTAATTTTACATTTTTTTCTGTTTATAAAAGAAAGTTTGTGCAGATTTTTAAGCTGCCTGACTACCTCTCCCACCTTGTTTCTTACTGTGTTCACTTTACTTCTTTGACTACGGCCACACTGGCCTGCTTTTGATTTCCTGAACTCCCCTTGCTTCCTCCCAAGCCTTCCCTAGCCAGTACCTACTCATCTTTCACATTACAGTGTATGTAGCATCTCTTAGCAGTCCTTTTCCCGGTTCTCCAGGATAAGTCAATTGACCCATATGTTAGACCTTGTATCTTTTTTTATTACTTGTATTATAAATTATATTTAGTAGCATGATTACTTAAATGTCTGTCTTCTGCACTATTCTCTACAATCCACGAACTGGGACTATACTTATCTTTCACACTATTGTCGCTCTAATATCTAACATACTTTGTACACTGGGGAGCATTCAGTAAATATTCACATAAAGAAATGACTGAGTTCAGGGCAAACAGCAAAGAGCTTATGTATTGAACCAATGACAGTCAAAGCCAGAAAGAAAGTTTGATGCCACATTGTGAAGGCTTCAGTGCTGAAGTTGGAAGCCAAATTTATGAGGCAGGCAGTTGGTTGCTGGGAGCAGTGAGCAGCACCTGGGCTGGATGGGAAGTTAGCCTGGAGAACAGAGGCACTTGGTGTCCAGAGCAATTTGCATGGAAGGGTCTGAACACAGGCAGGTATTAGGTTCAGGGAGGCAGAGTGGACAGGGTGGTGGGACCATGGGTAGAGGGCACACATTTTAAAAGCCTACCTAGAGAATAAAGTGAGGGACAAAGACAAGTCTTGTAGAGATAGCAGTGTGCCCTTTGTGGTTTGACAGCAGGAAGAAAGGAAACAGTGTGAGAAATTCAAAAAAAGAAAATAATATGAAAAGCTTATGATTAGAGGGAAAAATCAGAATAAAGAATGCATTAGATGTGAAGGTCTCTTGAGAATGGCCAAGCAGTCAACTCTAAGACTCTTGAAAGACTTTTAGAATAAAGGCACTGGGAAGCAGTATGCCTGGTGGCAACCTTCACGCAGTCCCAAGAATGGGTACCTGAATAAATAACCATCCCTCTTGCTTCAAGCCTGATGGTAAGAAGATAAATTAGTAAGGATATAAGTCACTTGGGCAGATCAGGAAACCCCTCATCAGAACCATCACACCTTAGGAGGAGGAGAAGTTACTGTGTGTTTCACAGCAGTACATCTCTCTAGGGCAGGGATGCTCAGGTGATACAAAACTAAGTGTTTGGGGTTTTGTCATTTCATAATTCCACAGATACCACAATATAGTGCATTCTGTAGTTCATTGCTGTTGCTTTTGTGCTTCTTATTATTTACAAATGCTCTACCAATGTGTGAGTCCTTGAAACTGTGTTGTTGCATGTTATGTTTACCCTAATAGATGCATTTGCTTATAATTCTTTTTGCTTTGTCCTCAGTCCAGATGTTATGGATTGCAGTAGTAACAGCAGTGCCTTATCCTCAGACTCACTGGCTACAGGCAGCGCTCCTGCAGAATCTTCAGTAGCATGCTCCATCCAATTCATGTACTCCGTTCATCTAGGTGGATGATCTTTCACCCAAGTGACTTACCCATTTCTGATTCAGTGTTTTAACTGCTCTTTCTCACATAAAACATTCTCGGAGGAAAGCAGAGAACTTTGATCCCTAGTGAGGATTAAAGTCTGACACATGTCACCCATTCTAACGTTGTTGTTTTGGGCATGTCTTTCCTTTAAATTTCAATTTTGTGAGTTTACTAATGTCTCGTTTTGCTTTTCTTATTTTACATCTAATGACTAAATCTCAAATACTAATTTTTTATCACATAGAGAATTTTTTCCATCTTAATACTTCAGTAAGCATCTATTTTCAAATCTCTTTCTTTAAGAAAGTCACTCATGTGTACTTTCTATAATGGTTCTTTTGCCCAGCAGTGATACAACAGAGTTGATCAGAAATTCTCTTGCTTGAGAGATTTTTTTTTGTTCTTTGTGGACTACATACTTTCCAGTCTCTTTATTTCATAGTGATATACAAATTGCTTTTGATTATATTAATGTTTTGCTTTTTTTTTTTTTTTTTTTTTTTTTTTTTTTTTTTTTTTTTTTTTTTTTTTTTTTTTTTTTTTTGTTTTACTTTTCTGCATTGGCTTAAAGTACATCATTTTGTTTCCCTTCCCTGGTTGAGCACATGTAGCTGATTCCATCACTGCCCTGACTGCTTCCTTGTTTTGGAGGGTATGAAGTGAGCATTGGTTTAACATCAAGAATGTGACTGAACTTGCAGGATTAGTCACTGTGGGTCCTTGTGACTTTGATACCACAGTTGATATTTCTCACCCCAGGCATATATCCTTAAGGAATGTATAAAATATTGTTGATGTTTCTAGGTGGTGTTACCAAGGAGAAGAAATTCCTGCCTTGACCAGATGTGTGGAGCACCTGCAAATGAATGAATAATGTTCTTTACACAAACCACTGTGTACAAAAGCAGGCGTCCATGGAGCTGTCAGTGTTTCTGGTGGTATCCTGAGGCCTCAGATGCCTTGGGTACATTGTCATGCTACGAGGGATTTATATTGTAAGGTCACATGGAAAACGGAAGCTTTGTGTGGTTGCCATATATTATTTTAGTTGCTGCTTTGTTCTGATTCCTTTTTATTACTGGATTTGTCTGTTTTGTTGTGTGGTGACTGGTGTTTTAGTTATTGTGTTGCCCCCCGAGTGGGAATCCAGTTCTTATTCATGCTATGTTATCGTACAGGCAGTTTACTATCTATATGGAAGCTTTTAGGAGTCAAAAGAGTCAATGTCAGCGTGCATTCTGCTTTACGGAAGCTGCTTGAGCCATACACAGCATACACGCTAGTAAACGTGAAATACCAAATGTTATTTAATTTTTAACAGAGAAGTCTCCTGAATGAGTCATTTAAGAAGTCTTGAGTATAATCTAATGTTACATTAGTGTACTATTTCTTTCACTGTGTAGGTGTCTGTTCTGATGAGTTTCTTTTACTACTTGGACATTTGTATGGGATGTCTACTTAATATGCTCATTTACACACTAAGATTACAACATCCCATTTTAAGTGAATGTAAGGAACAGAAACTACTGCACTTGTGTCTTTTGGAGGAAAGATTCATGGACTGGAAAATGATATGCTTTGAAGGCACTTAGCGACTGGTAACAGTTTGAAGGGAAACCTGTTCTCTGTCCATTATTAAAGAGCATCATTTGGCTTGCAGTGCAGTAATTCTGTTACAGAACCAGATGCATTCTTTCTTTTAAATTATACTCAGCACCATAACAGCCCCCACTGACTAGTTGTTGTGCCTGTGCAAAGTACATAATCTGTCAAGCCTAACATACATGCATCTGTTAGGAAAATTGCCCCCTCATGTGCTATTTTAAAGAAAAATTTCTTTCATGGTATTCAGTGTTTCTTTTCTGTTTGTAAAAGGACCATGCTAAAATGTTATAATGATGGTTTTATCTTTCAGGAGATTTGTCTGCTTTCACTCTTTCTTCTTTGCCTTAAAGGGACATTTGTAGGTTCTAAATTAGGATTTAAGAGATAATCATTGAAATGTGATGATCTTTAGATTTATTTTACAAGTCCAGTGGTGGGGTAAAACCTAGGGAAGAAATTGTTTCAGTGGGCTGATTACCAGGAGGCAGGATAATTCACTTCGTTTAAACCAAGATTCATTTTTATTAGTTATTGTTCCGATGGGCTAGAGGCTGGATGTAGTGGTACATGCCTGTAATCCCAGCTACTCAGCAGGCTGAGGCAGGAGGATCACAACAAGTTTAAGACTAGCTTAGGCATGGGGAGTAACTCTGCGGTAGAACACTCACCTATTTTGTGCAAGGCCCTGGTCCAGTCTCTAGTGGCAAAATTAATAAGTTTATAAATGAATGAACTAGAAAGTTAAATTTGTTTTGAGATAAGATTGTTTTGAGGTAAGAGATACGCTAGCCCACAGATGAGCTTTGTTACCAGTACCCCTTTATTTTTATATAAAGTCTAAAATTTGAAAAGTAGTTATTGTTATAAAGTAAAATTCTCTCTTCTTATTCTAATATTATATCATATATTTCAAGTTTCTATTTAAAAATAAGTATAAAAATAATAAATTAGAAAATTCGTATAGATACTGTTTTAGCTTGATATATTTACTCACTGTTTCATATTAGCTTTTGGAATAACAAAGTTTTGTGAAATGCTGGCCTTGTGTATATCTTAGAATGCAAAGTTAATAAAGCATATACATGCATAAAATACATTTTAAAGTATGCCTCTTTTGTTATTCTTTATTTCTTTACTGCTTAATGGTTATCATCTTCTGCCTTCATATCCCAATAGTTCATTCTCTCTAAAGGACAGGTCAAGTTTTATGAAGAAGTATTACCAGGAACACAAAAGAACTAATAGCTACATTGAAGACTGGAACATTTCCCCAAAGAGAAATCTGCACATAGTCTGTCAAACATTTAGCATTATTTTATAGAATTTGACAGTTCAGAATGGTTTTCGTTAGGGTCACACACATTTCTGACTAGCTTTTAATTTGATTTGTTCTATATTTTGTACATATTTATAAACCTCTATAAATTATTTCAGGATGAGATGGGGTGGTTAAACATGCAAAAATAAAACTTTTTATGACTCGGGTTATAAATGTTCCATTTTATTTTTAGATATTTATTTTATTTTTACAAAAACATTGCAAAAATAGCCTAAAGCACTTTCATATATCCTTCCATTAGGTTTCCTAATTGTTATCATTTAACCACATTTTAAAAATTCTCAGGGCTGGGGAGATGGCTCAGTGGAATGAGCGCTTCCCTGGCAGGCACAAGGGCCTGAGTTCAATCCCCATTTCTGCCAAAAAAAAAATTGTATGTGCATTTATACCATTTGATAATAAGTTCTGATCTATGTGATAAGTTGCAGACAAACTACTTCACTACCCTTAAATGCTTCAATATAAATTTTCTAAAGCAAACACATTCTCAATATCCACTTTGCAACTATCAAAATCAAATTAATATTGTTATAAAAGTGCTGTCACATTTGCAGACTCATTCCAGTTTGACTATGATCCCAGTAAAACTTATTAGCAAATAAAATTTCTTGCCCAGGATTGATCCAGATTCTTCATAATTAGGTGTCTAGTCTCCCCCAATGTGGAATTCCCTGTCTTTTTGTAATCCTCAGTTTTGAAGAGGACCAGCCAGATATATTGTAAAATGTTCCTGAAATGGGGTCTGTTTCCTCATGAGGAAATTCAGGCTGTGAAATTGGGACTGATACACAGAAGTGATGCTGTGTTCTCTGTGTGGCATTTCATGATGTGTGTGGTGTCTTTGTCCCATTCTCATTACTGATGACTTTTTTATTTTTTATTTATTTATTTTTTGTCTTTTTGAGACAGGTCTCACTATGCAGTTCATGCTGGCCTTAAGCTCACTTTGTAGCTCACGCTGGTCTCAAACTCACAACATTCCTTCTGCATGAGACCCCCAAGTGCTGGGATTACAGGCATGCACCACCATGCCCGGCTTGCTGATGACTTATCCCTGGTGTCTCCCATGCATCTCCACTGTACATGTCTTATCCACACAGGAATTACTAAGTATCTTGCGAGAAGATACTTTGGAGAGTGTACAGTATATGTGTTTACTCTTTTCACCCATCTTATAGGGTTTTTTTTTTTTTGTGCAGGGTCTCGCTACACAGCCCAGACTACCTAAATAGTGGCTATGTAATTCTATCACTCTTACATGTTAGTCAGTAACCTACTGTAAAGAACTCTCATCCACCATGTACTGCATCTGTGTGGACTCATGGAATCCTGTTTCAGGTGGTAGTTTTTTTTTTTTTGTTTGTTTTGTATTTTAGGGAAGGGTCTACAGGGCGTTCAGGGTTTCACTACTAGATCAGACTCATAATGATGCGCCTGTTTACAGCCTCCCAATAGCTGGGATTACAGGTGCACACCACCATGCCCAGTCTCAATTGTTGTCTCAGCGCTCCTCGAGGGTGGGGCCAGAATAGCTGGCTAGGGATCAAAACCCTGGCCCCTGCGCCTGCTTGCAGGTGCTTTAATCTGCTGAGCTATTTGGCCGACCCTCTTAGGGGGTAGGTTTTAATTCATTACCATAGCTATTTTGATATTCAGTTTTTCTCTGGTTTGGGTGGTAGTATCCCCTCTAATCTCATTTGGGGGCAGCATTTTACCTTCTGGCACAAGACCTCTCACATTTACACTTTTTGTGCCCTAGCCTTAGAAGCAGTCATTTCTCTGAAAGATACCTAATTCCTTTTAATAGAGAAGGGGATTTAAAAAACAAGGCACAAGTACAAGGTGTGATCTTGCTAGTGGTGCATCTTTATTTACAGAGCTTTGCATCATGCAAGTACATGTGTGTGAATATACATAAATTTTAAGTGTATGTACACACATACCTGCTTATTAAAACCGTGAGCTCAAGCTAGAACTTTTGATTCCAACATAACTACTAATCTTAGGGTTTGTTGCAGTGTCATCATGAACATTTGTAACTTCACACTCAAACCTCTAGGAGGAGCATCAGGCTTTCCTGAGGAAAACTTGCGCAAGGCGTCGTGGTTAAGGAATCCTCCCTCAGCAATAATTATTAATGTATGCCTAATATTTACCTTTTGTCTCTGGCATAAAATAGTGGTTTCTTATTTATGGTAGTGATTTGAAGTTCTCCTCTGAAATAAATTTATCACATAATATTTTGATTTATATTTAAAAAATAACAGCAGAAGAAAGTGAATTAAAAATTGTATCAACAATGAGTTATATTTACATATGACATATATATATATATATATATATATATATATGAATATCAATCCAGGAAAATACTGAGTTACATTGGTTTATGGAAATGTTACAAAGAAGTTAAAAACTACCATCCATGTGGAACACTCTTAGGGTTCCTCTCTGGATTCTTTTTTCTGAGTTTCTCTTTCTTCTGTGAAGTATGATAAGAGAGGTCTGGTATCTTAAGTTCCCTTGCTTGTCCTGCAGGTAAAACGGCCTTAAGACCCCTCCAGATCTGGTTTGCTTGCTTATCTGTTTGACTCAGCTATCTGAAATCAGAATGTATACCTCAGGGAAAGTTTCCAGTCTGACTCCCCAAGGCCTTCTGCTGTGGGTAAAAGAATTTTTCTAGTCTAACTCCTCTGGGTTTTTATCTCCCTCCAGGACCTGTGGCTTAAGGTCAGGAATTCTAGGATCTGTAATCTTGACCACGTATACACTCACGTCAGATACAAAATTAACTCCCAGAGCAGAGTTTACTTCTCTTTATTGTGTTTCTTCTTTACTTTTATGAAGAAGCAGTTTTCATAATAAAAATATGTCCAGCCTTATAGAAATATTCAAACTGAAAAAGACTTCTCTCCCCACAGCCCTCCCCCATAATAACAAAATTTTATTTGTGGCCCTAGTTACCTTTTTCTATACATATGTAGGTGTATCTGTAATAAATGTACATTTTCTTGTCGTTCTGGGGATTAAAACAAGGGCTCATGAGCACTAAGTATGAATGTTACCACTGAGATGTGCTCCGAGACCCTTAAAAATTTAATGAAGTATAACATACCAAAAATGTATAGCCTGGAGAAATGGGCATGGTGACACACACGTGTAACACCAGCATCAAGAAGCTGAAATATGAGGATCACAAGTTTGAGGTCAGCCTGGGCTACATAGGCAGTTTCAGGCCAGCCTTGCTTCAGAGTAAGACTCTGTCTCCAAAACACAACTTGAATTATCACATAATGAATGTTAAATGGAAAGTTCTGTGTGATTTGCATGATGATTGTATAACACCTACATAATATGCTTATTAAGTACTCTTCTAAAGGGTAAATGGCTCGAAGTGGATGTTAGGGAGTGCTTCAGGAGTTTGGGAATGTTCTATATAGACCTGTGTTGTGGTTACATGGGATTTTTAGTTTATGATAATTCCTTGAGAGTGAATGACTGGAATTGAACATTAGAAGTTGCTTAAAGAATTCTGGAATGTTCTATGTAATCTCAGTGGTAGTTTTGTTCAGATTGTGATCATGATTAGAGAGTAACTGGATATCGTAAGTTTTTCACCAGTTTTCAAATGTTCTATGTTGAGCTAGGTGATGACTTATGGATTTATTTTTTAGGAACTGTATAGTATTCCTTCCTGTGAATAATCTATAATTTAGTCCTCAATTGATGGCCATATAGGTTCTGTATAATTTTAGTATACACAGGTACACATTCCTGTATATTTATTGTTGTCTGATTCTGTATTTGTATAGGATTCTTGGAATTGGTAAATTGTTGGAGATAAGGGTATATATTTTATTCACTATTTTGTTTTTAGGAAGGTAAGTAAAAAATTCAAATAATATAAAGGGAATAGAGGGAATATCAATCTTCTTCTCATCCTTTACCCCTAATCTCATCAGATCCCTCCCCCAAATCAGCCTGTGTTATTTATTATCTATAGTAGGTTCCTGAAAAATAGTGTATATATATATATATATACACTATATATATATATATATATATATATATATATTTTTTTTTTTTTTTTTTTTTTTTTTTTTTTGTCTTTTTGAGACAGGGTCTCACTATGCAGTTCAGGCTGGCCTTAAGCTCACTTTGCAGCTCAGGCTGGTCTTGGACTCACAACAATCCTCCTGCCTCAGCCTCCCGAGTGCTGGGATTACAGGCATGTGCCACCACACCCAGAAATAGTGTATATATTGAATATATATTCGATGTCTGAGACTTTGTCTGAGACAAGGTCTCACTATGTAATACAGGTTGGTCCTGAATTTGCTTATATAGCCCAGGCTGCCCTTGAACTCATAGCAATCCTCCTGCCTCAGCCTCCTGAGTCTGGGATTATAGACACTCACCACCATGCCTGGCCTACCGAGTTTTTGATCAGACTATGCTACACTACAAATCCCCTTGAGGAATGTTTACTAATGGATTAGAAATGTCTAGGACTCCCCCAAGAGCAGGGATTACAGACATGTGCCACCGTACCCAGCCTGCATTTATGTATTTCTTCTTCTTTTTTTTTTTTTTTAATGTATTTGATTGTTTCAGGGTCTCACTATGCAGCTTGGACTTGTGGTGATCCTTCTGTTTTCAGCCTCCCCAGAGCTGGGATTACAGGTGTGTACCACTATGCCTAAACTCTGCCTGGCTCAGCCTGCCCTGGGGGCGGGGCTGGCATACCATGTGGTGCGGTGGATTGAACCGTGGTCCACAGCGCTTGCTTAAGTTTGTCTAACCAGGCGCTTTAGTCTGCTAAACCATCTTTCTGGCCCCATTTATGTATTTCTGTAGGCACTGCTTAAATCCATGTTTCCACCCAACCATCATTGTACCTATTTATAATCTCACTTATAGAATGTAAGAGTTCTTGTTCTCTCTTCGAGATGATTCAAGGATTCTGGAAAGACTTCAGTGAAAAGAACAGATTTCATTCCTTGGAAATATGTGCACGTGCTTCAAATCCAAAAGTTGCAAAAGGTCTCCCTCCCACCTTCCCACAGCCACCACAGCTCCCACCCCCTAAAGCAACTGATTTCAAAGTATATCCTTACAAAGAAAGTTTGCATATGCAAAACATTATAGCTATATATTCTTTTTTCAAGATATTACGCAACTAGTAGTATATTTGTATGAGTGACTACAGTGAAACCTTCCCATTGTTTACCCCTCAGAATCAAATACCAGTTGTTCCTTTTTTCTCATGATTATATGGGTAAGCCGGACAGTTGTGCTAGTCATGGTCAGACACAGCTGGTTGTAGCCTATCTGCTGATAAGTCAGTTGGGGACCTGTATGGTCAGGATGGTTTCAGCTGGGACTATCCAGTGCTGCTCCCCAGGGATCGCCTCAGCTGCTTACTACTCTACTCATTCTTACAGTGATGTTAGGGTTCCACAAAAACAGCAGCACATGAAGGCTGAGGAGGCCTTGTCTCAGCCCTAGCACAGCATCATTTCTGCCCTATTCTTTCTGAGTAAAACAAATCACAAAGCTAAGCCACATTCAGGCGATGTCATGAGCTGCAGTCACAGAGCAAGGTTTGTGCCTTTAGATGGGGGGAAGAACTGCGACCATTGTCCCCAGCAAACATGGTGCTACAGGTATTGTATGCTTCTCACCTAATGTTAAATCTTCGCAGTGATTTCGTATACCCTAGGAAGAGATGCGTCAGGTTTTTTGAATCCTCATTTCAATCATCCCCTGTTTAAGGAAATTAATATTGCTCCCAACCTTTTTTTGCTACCTCACAATGCTGTAATAATGAATAATACTGAATATATGTCACAGAAATTCCTAGAAGTGAAATTACTAGGTCAAAGACTCTGAGCATTATGATTTTGAGCCATATTTTCATATTTACTTTTATTTAAGAAAATGCCAATCTTGGGTGCAGCAAAGATAGTTCAGTAGAATAAGTGCTTGCATGGCAAGCACAAGGGCCTGAGTTCAATCCCTGGTTCCACAAAAAAATTTTTAAAAAGTAATTAAGAAAGGGCTTGGAGATAGCTCAGTAGAATAAGTGCCTGCCTGGCAAGCTCAGGGTCCTGAGTTCAATCCCCAGTACTGCAAAAAATAAATAAATAATGCCAACCCTAGAGAAATGTTGAAAGAAGCACAAACACCCATATACTTCATTAAATACTTGTTAATATTTGTACACATTTTTATCTTTCCACATATATGTATGTATCAAATGTATATGCACATAAGTTTTATGAAACATTTGAAATTAAGTTTCAGATCAAGAGTTGAAATACAATTTTTAGCCTGTGTTTCCTAAAAATAGGCTCACTTGCCTACAGAATCTCAATTGTATTAGCACAACCAAGGAATTTAATATTCAGAGGGAGTGGGGAAAAGAGATAAGTATCTACGTATGTAAGCAGGATGGTTTGTACAACAGTAGTATGGATTTCTACTGGTCTATGGAAAGGAGCAGTTGGTGCTTAATTTGATTTGACTCCTTTTTTCAATTCTTTTATCTTTTTCTCTACTAAATTTCTTCTTTTTTTCTTCAAATTTTATATGCATATATCTGATAATACTAACAACTAGTTTGAAGACAACACCATGCAATACAACAAATACTGTGAAATTCATATTATTTTGTTTAGTGAAATTCTGTGTCATTTGTAATTTTCCTGTTTTAATACTACTTTGTACTCTTTAAAAAATAAAATTCAAAAAATGATATTTTAAGATTCACAAAATTCGCAAGCTATATTCAGAGATCCACATTGTTCCAATAATTTGCTTGAGAGCTTCTTTTTTCAGTTGAGTAACCAGAGTCAGGATCAAACAGTATGCAAATATGTTTCTTTTTCTCTAGTTTTCTTTCAAATAGAGCAGTTTTCCAGTTTTGAAGAAATATTGCTTGTGAAGAATACAGGCCAGTCCTCATGTATAATATCCTGTCATCTGGATTTGTGACAATGCATCCTTGTGGAGAGATGCAGGTTAAACATTTTTGACAAAAATGTCATATAGGTGACTGCGATAGCATCATATCAGGAGGTGCATGACGTTAATGTATCCCATTGCTGATGCCAAGTTTGATCATTTGTTGAAGATAATATTCTCCATATTTCTCCATTATAAATGTAAGTTTTTCTTCTTTGTGTTAATATTGAATAAATATTTAAAATGTTAAATATGGACAGGCTGTGGGGAGGGCATGCCTATAATCCCAGCTATTCAGGTAACTGAGGCAGGAGAATTATAAACTTGAGGCCAGCCTGGGAAACTTAGACTTTGTTTCACAATAACGTTGAAGAAAAGTTGGGGATGTAGCTTGAAACTTCAAGGGTAGAGTACTGGCCAAGGATGTGCAGGGCCCTAGGTTCCATCCCCAGTACCACCAAAACAATACAAAACCAAAGAAAACAAAATACAGTAAAGTCCTGCTCTTTGATATCTTTCACCCAATAGTTTTAGCATCCATTATGGCCCTATCTGAATCAGCTTTTTTTTTCTTTTTTTGCCTGTTCAGCCCACCCTAAAGGCAGGGCTGATGTGACATGTGGTATCAGGGATTGAACCATGGTCCACTACACCTGCCTAAGCTTGCCTAAGTAAGTGCTTTAGACCACTGAGCTATCTCGTAGAGCCTGTGAATCAGTTTCTAAAATGGTGGAAAGTCAAGAAATGGGGCATGTGAAATGAACAGATATTTCACAGAGGAATAAATTCAAATGGCCAACAAATAAATGAAAGAAAAGTTCCATGGCTCTGTTCCACGCACAACATTCCTTAGAGAAATACAAATTAAAACAATGATAAGATTCCATCTGACTCCAAAAACAATAAAAATGGCCAAGAAATCAAAAAGTAAAAATTCTGGGGAGACTTTGATATGAAAGGAACCCTACTTCAATCTTGATGGAAATAAAAACCAGTACTATATTATGGAAAGCAGCATGGAAGGTTCTCAAAGAACTAAAATTAGGAATCCCATAAGACCTAGTTACCTAATTTCTGAATATCATCCCCAAAGAGCTTAGGATGTCGTAGGGCAGCAATTCATTTATATCAAATGGTTATAGAACACAACTGATATCCTGGAAGCAGCCTGTATGCCATCAACAGGGGACTGCTGGCTCACCTTGTGCTTGTCAACCTTCCTGGTTGTGCAAACAATCTCTGTCTCTCTGTCTGTCTGTCTGTCTGTCTGTCTGTCTCTCTCTCTCTCCCTCCCTCCCTCCCTCCCTCCCTCTCTCCCTCCCTCCCTTCCTCCCTCTTTCTCTATCTATCTATATCGATAATGGAATACTACTCAGCTATAAATGATGACAGATATGAGACATTTGTGGGAAAATGGATGCACTCTAATGAAACAAAGCAGACATACCAGTTTAAATGCTGTACAGTGTTTCTTGTTTCAGCTAAGGTAAAGCACAAGTGAGATTAATGAAGGACGGATAGAAGGAGACAGGGAGATGATCGCTTGCAAATGGGGGAGTATCCAGGACACTAAGGATCGGGAAGTGTGCGTAAAGATGTGCTATGTACAGGAGCCTAATAATCTCAATAAAAGTAAACATTATATGCCATAAACATGAGCTAAGATTAATAATATCACAAATGAAAATGGAGATTTAAATAAACATGAGCGGGGCTCAGTGAAATAAGCGCTTCCCTGGCAAGCACAAGGGCCTAAATTCAATCCCCAGTTCCGCCAAAAAAAAAAAGAAAGTGAGGGGCTGGGGAGATGGCTCAGTGGAATAAGCACTTCCCTGGCAAGCGCAAGGGCCTGAGTTCAATCCCCAGTTCTACCAAAAAAAAAAAAAAAAAAAAAAGAAAGAAAGTGAGTTAAGATTACTAGTATCACGAATGAAAATGAAGATTTAAAGAAGGAGGAGGAGCTGGGAAGATAGCTCACTAGAATAAGTGCTTCTCTGGCAAGCACAAGTTCAGTCCCCAGTTCTGCCAAAAAAAGGGATGGAGAGAAGAAAAGGGAAGGGGATTAAAAAGGAAGGTGCACTGTGTAACCATACCCCAAGATGACTGTAAACTGCATTTACCAAAAAATGCACTGATAAAAATTAGGGTTGTGTTTTCTTAATTCTCTCATTCCTTTCACCCTTATTAGGTAGCATTTTTCACTAAAAGAAGCTCAACCTGGGGATAACCCACTTGGGCTCACCTTCTGTCCCTCTCAGACAGAAGCTTTCTTCCCCAATAAATTTTCTTTTCTTTAAAAGGAGAGCCCCAATCTCTTTTTTTTTTTTTTTTTTTGCATATCACTTCAGATTTTTAAAAATTATTCAGTGTTATCACCTGTTAATATTATTGTACTGGTGTGTGAATGCATAAATCAATGGAATAAAACAGAAAGTCCAGAATTAGACCCAAGTATTGTGAAAAATGATATAGAAAAAAAGAGAAAGGAAGGAAGGAAGGGAGAGAGAGAGAGAAAGAAAGAAAGAAAGAAAGAAAGAAAGAAAGAAAGAAAGAAAGAAAGAAAGAAAGAAAGAAAGAGTCTGTACCACTCACTTTGTGATCCAGGCTGGCCGTGAACTTGAAGCAACTCCTGCCTCAGCCTCCTGAGCACTGGGGTTACAGGTGTGCGCTACCATGCCCAGCCTTGAGAAGGATTTTTCTACATATAACTCCAAACTTAGATGCAGTAAAAAGGAAGGGTAATTTCAACTACACAAAATTAAACATTTTACATGACAAAAATTCATGTAGGTTAAAAGAGAAATGATGTAACTGGGAGAAAGCATTTATATCAAAAATAAAATGCTACCCTCTGAAATACATATATTAAATAAAAGCCAGATGTGGTGGCCCACATTTATAATCCCAGCTCCTGGGAGGTGAGACAGAAAGATTGTGACTTTGAGGGCATGCTAGGCTACATAAGTGATTTTGAGGCCAGCTTGGACTATACAAGACCCTGTCTCCAAAATACATATTCTATAGGGAAAAAAAGGCTAACAATCTGAAGAAGAAAATGGATAAAAATATAAAACACAGGTCACAGAAGAAAATACAGAAATTCTTATCTTTTTTGTCTTTTTCATACAGGGTCTCACACTGCAGTTCAGGCTGGCCTTGAACTCACTCTGTAGTCTAGGTTGCCTGGAACTCAAAGAGATCCTCCTAGCTGGGCGTGGTGGCACAGGCCTATAATCCCAGCACTCGGGAGGCTGAGACAGGAGGATTGTTGTGAGTTCAAGCCCAGCCTGAGCTACAAAGTGAGCTTAAAGCCAGCCTGAACTGCATAGTGAGACCCTGTCTCAAAAAGACAAAATAAATAAATAAATAAAATAAAAAAGAAATCCTCCTGCCTCAGCTTCCTGAATGTTGAGATTATAGGGATGTATGACCATACCTAGCCAGAAATGATTCTCAAACATAAAAAATTATATTCAACTTGATATGCAACAAGACATGCAAATATGCTTCTTTTTTTGTGGCAGTACCAGGGATCAAACTCAGGACTTTGAGCTTGCCAGGCAAGCGTGTACACCACTAAACTATATTCTCAGCCCATATATATTTCAAATATACACTCAACTTGACCATCTGGGTCATGTGGGATGGGCAATACCACATAAGATTAGTTTCTTCCCATGTTGCACTCCTGGATCTCCCTGGACTTCTCCTTTCAGGGCAGTTTTCTTGCTTGTAATTATAGTGCTTGTTTAATGATTGTGTCGTGTACCATTATCAGATTGCCAGATTGCAAAGACAACAACCAATACTGTTCATGCTAGTATCCCCTGCTCTGTGCACAACATAAATGCTCAATTAATATTTATCGACTGAATGGACAGTGGAACTATTGGGTCCTTGTACTCACCAATGCAACCCGTGCTTTTTAGTGGAAGGGATAAGCAACATGGGGGCAAGGAGTAGAATCTAACTCCATATTTGTTTTAGGTCTATCTCCCCTCTTCTCTTTCAATTCTTGCCGAATCCTCATAGCAAAATCTTTCTACTTCCTAATTTTTATTTTGTTTTTGCTTATTATCTAAAATAAAACCTTCAGCAAGGTCCATATGCATAAAATAAATGTATGGCCTGCTGTGAAGATATTCAGCTGCAACTCCAAAACCTTGGGAGAATGAGACAGGAGGTGTGCAAGTTGGAGCCTAGCCTGGACAGTTTAGCAGCTACAAGTGAGTGAGACCCCGCCTCAGAATAAAAAAGGACTGGAGCTAAGTGTGAAGTCCTTGGCTTAATCCTTAAGAAAATATAATTACTTTTATGCTTCAAGCAAAAAATAAGAAGAGTTGGGTCTGGGGAGATAGCTCAGTGGTCCAAGTACCTGCTAGGCAAGCGCAAGGACCCCAGTTCGGGATCCCCAGTACCTTATGCCCTTCCCACCCCAGAACACTGGGCACGATAGGCACACCCTGAAATTGGGTGTGGCAGCGTGTGCCTGTAATCTGGGGAGGTTGAGACAGGAGGATCCCTATAAATCTGAGCTGTGTAGCGAGAGCCTGTACCAAATACATAAATAAAAGATTTTTTTAAAATTAAAAAATATAAGAAAAGTTATATAATTTTCAAGAGAAATTAGATTTTATCAAGTAAAGTACTTGAAAATGTCCTTTTCTTATCCATCTGTAATTATCTTCTCATGTTCTAAAACTAGAAGACAGAGACATAAGCTTTCATGAAAGGAATTCCAATATTTATCTTATTGCTAAAACTGTTTCCTACCATTTCATTACAAACGTATGGTATTTTAGTTTTACTTTTGTTAATTAACTTGGAACTCTAACCACCACTATTTTATTCCTTCAAGAAAATACCCTCTAGGAATCAATAAATAAATATATTCATATTTGCAACTGACACTGTTATAAATTGAGAGACCATATGTTAATGAGTGTTTGTTTATTCAATTGGTTAATGAGGCCTTGAACAATTGTCCTTGTTTCTCTGCCCCTGGACATCCTTGATAGATTTTTTCCAAGTAGTTTTCAATACATAAAGTAAGGGCTTCCTTTATATGCTAATTTTTACCTCAGAAACTGAATGAGTCACTTGATTTCACAAGCCCAGAAAAACAGGCTTTCCCCATGAAAGTTATTTGTAAAAAGAACCCCTCTTAGTAGTAGATTCTGTTTTCTCTATTAGTGTAATTATAAATTGACCTAATAAGCATTATTTTGAAATTTTGCTCATTTGAAAAACAGTATTTTTTTCAATAACTTATTGTAAAACTACCATATGCTCATTGGAATGTGCGTGCATGTGCGTGTGTGTGTGTGGGGGGGTAATGGAAAATAGGAAAACATTTTTTAAGTAAAAATTCACCATAAGTCTGTCGTGGTGGCGCATGCCTATAATCCCAGCACTTGGGAGGCTGAGGCAGGAGGATTGTTGTGAGTTCCAGACCAGCCTGAGCTACAAAGTGAGCTTACGGTCAGCTTGAACTGCATAGTGAGACCCTGTCTCAAAAAGACAAAAAAAAAAAAAAATCACCATAATTATACCAAGCAGATACAGCCATGCATTATGGGGTTCTCTGTAGAACTGAACTCATACTCTGTGTACGTTTCAATCTACAAAAGCAGTTAAACATTGGCAGCATTAAAAAATATATTAGCATGCAGAATCCTTAAGTTCTATGGCTTAGCACTCTACTGTGAATGCCTTGGAAAGCCTGAGTGTAAAAATCAAGTTGCAGAAGCCCTGTTTCAATTACCTGCAGATGTCAGTGTGGATCTGAGTGTGATTCAGAAGTTTGTTCCAGGACGTGAAGTACAGCTGTGAACGAGTTGCTTATCAAACAAACACCAGTTTCATTTGGAGAAGAAATATGAGATATGAGCTGCAAGTGATAGAGGGAAATGAGGCCCTCAACCTGAAAAATACCTGGGATGAGTTCATGTTCTCTAAAAACGAAGAATGAATTTTAGGAACAAAGCAGGTTAAGGGCTGAATATATTTACCAGGGGAAAGAAAATTTCTGTCTGAGAGAGGGACAGAAAGGGACTAGAACAGGTTGCCAAGGACCCAGCCTTCTCTAGGGGTTTTATCAAGCAAAACCATGAGGTGAAATGGGTCAAAGCTGGAAAACATGGGAACTCAACAGGTGGGCATGAGGTGGGACAAAACTATGGTTAACCAGTAAGATTAAAAGCATACTTGTTTAGGTGAATTCTTTTCTTTTTGACACATGGTCTCACTATGCCGTTCAGGCTGATTTGAGCTCACTATGTACTGGCTGCAAAGTTGCCTATGCCTCAGCCTCCTCAGTGCTGGGATCACAGGCCTGAGCCACCATGCCCAGCTCAAACCAGGATCAAATGGGGAAGGGAGTCACATAGCAAGGAGGCACCAAGACAGATCAGAGGCTTTTCCTGCTGGGGGTGGGTTAGTGGCATTTCCTGGCTTTTCCAAGGTGATAGATACTTATTTAGAACATCAGTCTCTGTGGTTCCAGGGAGGTATATGCATACATTTGTTTATCTTTTGTCTTGGAGTCTGGCCCACAGCAGAGGGGCCTGTCTCTCCCACAGTTGCAGGGTATCTTTCCTTCTATATTGAGTTTTTTGAGGGCCGAGCTTGGAACATTTCTGTCTGACTCAGCTGCCTACAGCACAAGGGCCTTGAGTGTTTCAAAGTGCTTTTCAGAGCATTTAAATCAGCAGGGGTATATTCTCTGGTACACAGCTTATGTCCTGTTGGTCCCACCGTGAGTGTTTAAAAAGTCTTTCTTTTGTTAGTTATCGGGCTAGAGAAATGGAGTTGGTGTCCTTGAGCTTATTAAATTTGACTCTTACCCAGATGGCAAGTGTGAGGATTACATGTTGAGCTGAGTTGTTTACTTGTGGCTGTTATCATGTATTTAAACACAAAGTTGAAAACATGATCATTCCAATTCCAAAAGAGCATTATCTTTTCCATTGTTGGCATTTTCTAGATGATTTTCACTCTTTCATACAATTCTGTGGCAAAAACGGCAAGAGTGCTCCTTAAGCTAGGAAGCTATCGGTGAGACCTGCAATAGCTCATAATGTCAAAACACTGTTGTTTCTCAGGCCTTGACACAAATCTACCATCTGTTTCATAAGCTTGAAAGCTTCCTCTCGACTATAATTTGCTATATATATTAGTACATAAATTGTTGGTAGCTTATGTTTACCTAGCAACAGAATCTGTTTGGCAGAAGGCTGTGGGAAAGAAGGCTTTGTGGAGGAGGATTTTCTTTTGCTTAAAAAAAGCCGTTTTTTTAATCTACAAATTTTTGTCAAGCACAGAAAAGGCAATGTGTTGACCCAATGTGACTTCTGTATCAGACTGCTTAGTAAGTGCTCACTTTGAGACTTATCTTTGCTCCTCTATCTTCTGCATAACTTAATGCACTCATAAATTTGTTTTTCTTTTATAAGCAAACTTTGTACAAATCAATGTGAAAAACTGCCTTGACCTTGTAGCTGTAAAAGATCACAGTGTTTTGGGACATCACACATCTGTCCAATGTAAATTTCTCCTGTTTTCCCAGTGTTCTGAGTGTCACTTATGGGTTTTTGATGTTAAATTTACATTACAAGAACATCGGTCAGGGCCTGGTGTTCTAAAAGTGTAATAAAATCAAGGATCCTGTATTCAGTTGTCAGCATTACTTTAATTTTCATATAGCCAACTGAGCTACATATTTCGACTTTTCCCTTTCTTAGCTTTGAAATCAGCAGAGCAATGTGTGTTGAAATGGAGGGGAAAAAGGGCAGAAGTAGAAAAACGTTCCGCCTTCCCTTCCTGTTGGTCATAGACTTGCTGTTCAAGGTTGCGGTATACTTCACACACTTTTTTTGTGGTACTGGGGATTAAACTCAAGACTGAGCTTGCCAGGCAAGCGCCTATTCTACTGAGCTATTTCCCTGGTCCCTTCACATACTGATTTTGAGAAGAAAAGGAGAACATTGTCCTGTCCTCTTCCATCATGTAGTGCCAAGGCATAATTTGCTACAGGCTTATTGCATGATATTACCCTTGTGAAAGTGACCTGTCACTGGTGTGTAGCTCATTCTGAAGACTCAGTGAAGAGGAGATTAATCCAGTCCCCTGTCCAAAACAAAAGGAATAGTGGTAAAATGAAAAAAAAAAAAAAAGAAAAAAGAACTTTTATGTCATCCAAAGGCCTTAACATCATTTCTAAGAAAAATTATTACACGAAATTCCTTTGACCCGGGCTGTCCCATGCCTTCCATTTTACAGTTTTTGTTTCCTCCACCCCAAGTCCCAAACTCTTCACATGTCCAGAGTTTTCCTCACAATACAGCCTCTGAATAAAGGAAAGATTCAGCATACATGGTCCCCATATTGCAAGGGACATAAGGTCTAACTGAAATGGGGAGACACATGGCTCCATGTCAGTGGGCATTTAGTGATAATGTGAATTTCTATTCCTGGTGCTCTCCCAGTACTGCCAAATATAGAGGTGAGTCTGAGCAGCCTCAGCCATGACACTGAGACCCATTTTCATATAGCAGGTATATGCCAAGAGAAATCCGGGAGCCAAAAGGGGAGCTCCTCAGAGGTGGGTGGGTAGAAGAGCAAAGCACTGGAATTTGGGCACAAGGAAGACATTTAGCATGAAAGATACTGGAGGAGTGCATGCCCAAGAAAGAACTTATTGTCTTTTTAGCCAGAAATTCAGCAAAGGTGCTGTGACAAGGACAAAACATAGGAGGAACAGGCTGGAGAGGCAAAATGCAGTTTGATTCTTAAAATTTGCAGGCATTCTGGAAGCGGGAAGCTAGAATGATAGGAGGGTCCCTTGCAGAATAGTTATTGGTTTTGCTATTTTTGATGATAAAGTTTTTGTTTAATGTGGAGTAAACTATACCTGAGGGAGGAACTCAGAGGATTCCACTGAGCAGGGATGTCTAGTAGAACTTTCCAGTAATAAGGTTAATATTTGACATTTGCGGTGTCCTACACACTAGCCACTAGCTACATGTGGCTGTTAGAAACTTGAATGTGGCTAGACAATCAAATAACTGAACTTCTAGTTTTATTTAAAATTAATTCATAGGGCCAGCCAAATAGCTTAGCTGATTAAAGCCCCTGCAAGCAGGTGCAGGTGCTGGGAGTTGGATCCCCAGGCCTGCTGTGCTGACCTGGGGCACTCTGAGAGGCGATTGAGATTGGGCCCGGTGGCGCACAGCTGTAATCCCAGCTCTTGGAAGGCTGTAAACAGGCGGATCACTGTGAGTCCGATCTAGTAGTGAGACCCTGAACACCCTGTACTAAAATAGAAAAAATAAAATAAATTTAATTCACTTCCACCTAAATAGTCACACATGGCTAGTAACTAGCATATAGGATAGCCCAGATCTAGATGAAAAAGAGAAATGCAAGAAGAAAGTGGGAATGAAGGAATTCTGGAGCAGAACCAGATGTGACAGCTTAGGGAAAATTTTGAAAAGCTCTATCTGATGAAACCTGCTTTCCCATGTGCAGTAGCTAAGGCAGTTCAAACCCTGGGCCTCAATCTTCAGTGACTGAAGACTGTCACATCAGGAGAAAGATGTGGAAGCCTGAGAAGAAAGATTGGAATAGTCAGAGAATAAGGTATGTGAGGAGTAAACCGGCAGTGATCAGAGCCAGGTGGCAGTGGGTGCCATGAATTTGTGATGTTTCACAATCTAGGAGGCCTGGAATGGGCCAAATTTGTAGTAGGGCAAATGAGTGCAATTCCATAAAAAGTTCTTTCTGGATTAAGAAACAAGAGATCTAGACGAGATTATTATACAGTATAAACTTAGAAAGTCATATTTAAGGATATCCTAGGAGCTCTGTTACTGTATGTTAAACATTTCCTGGTAAATTCCTTTTTCTACCCCTGGTAAATGAAGAATCTATAGTGCATTTGAAGAAATATCCCCAGACAGGTTAGGCCCTTTCTGCTGCCTGATCAGACCACTTTCTCTCTCCTCTTGGTCTCAAAGCTTTGGGACAGCTCACCTCCCCATCTCTGATGGTGGGGATGGGTGGTAGGAGGGCTTCCTTATAGCTATAAAAATTGTAACATGGTTAAAACCATTGCTGTTTAGCTACTGTCCTTTCTAGATATTCTTGGGTTGGCAGGTAGGGGCAGGAGATTCTTATTGCAATATAGATCCTACTTATAGGGGAACAGGGAAATGAGAGAAATGAGCACATAGGAATGAAAAGTGCTCAGTTAGGATGTTTTTGTTTCAAAGAACTATGAACTAAAGAAAAATTTTAGACTCTAGGTATAACACGGCACTTTAAAATGTCTAACTTACGAAAAGAGATTTTTCTCCAAACTCAAAAGTCTGTAGGTCTTTTGAAAGGAGCTTAATTTTTTTTTCTTTTACTTCTTTATTTTTTCTATTCTAGTACAGGGTCTCATTACATAGATCTAACTCGTAGTGATCTGCCTGTGTTCAGCCTTCCATGAACTAGGATTACAGGCATGCGCCACCACACCCAGTCTCAATTACCACCTCAGCATGCTCTGGATCAGGGATCGAGCCTCTGGTACTTGTGTATTCTTAAGCAGGTGCAAGAATCATTTCTATTTTCATAAAATAAAAACCAAATTGCAGCTGAATTCAAGCTTCTTTTATTTAAACAACTAAATCAGTTCAGGGCTCTGTTGGAACAAATTTCACAGCCTTTCCCACAGCATGCTCTTACAAATGCTTGAAATAGGCAAATTAAGATACTGACTATTGATAGTTTTCATGTTTGTTTCTTATAAGTCTCACGCATCCAATATCTAATATTTTCACCTTTGGGTAAGGGAAATGCATTTTGATCCATCAGTTCACCCACTCGCTCCTGAAGGACGTTAACCAACTTTGCTATTAAGAATACATGAGTGTCATCAATATCTTGAATGATGAATTTTTTCCCTGGAGCATTGGATTCATCCAAGCACAGCAGAAACTGCTTCATGGCAGGGTCCCATTCTAGAAGCACTACTTTCAAAGTGTTGACCATCGTTTCCCAGTCAGAAAGTGCAGATGTCTTCATGAATACTCCACCCACCCATGCTCAGCACCTTCACATCACTGACCCAGTACCAATAATAGTATTGTGAATATCTTGGAAGATATAAAAATTACATGTGTACCTAACATCAAAGCCCCAAATACCTTTGTCGGACAGGATTTACCTGGTCTTGAACTCACTACTAGTCCAGGCTGGCCTTGAACTTGTGGTTCTCCTGCCTCAGCCCTCCCAAGTGCTGGCATTATAGGGATACCCCACCATGCTAGCATTAAGAACACAGTTTCGCGCTCAGCATTGTTACCAGAGAAGTAGGATGGCCTCACATGCCCCAGCTCTGACTGGTTCTGTTTCTGGTACATGCCGCTCATCCAAGCTCCAGAACACCCCTTTAATTTCTTATAACATTTTTTGTTGTTTTATTAAAACCAATTTTTCAGGGGCCAGGGAGATGGCTCAGGGGAATAACTGCTTCCCTGGCAAGCACAAGGACCTGAGTTCAATCCCCAGTTCAGCCAAAAAAAAAAAAAAAAAATTCACTGCCCGCCAAATAGCTCAGCAGATTAAATCTCCTTCAAGCAGGTGCAGGGAACAGGGGTTTGATCTCCTGGCCTGCCCTGCAGGCCGGGCCCAGGGGGCACGCTGAGACAGCAATTGAGACTGGGCATGGTGGTGCGCACCTGTAATGCCAGCTCTTCGGAGGCTGTAAACAGGTGGATTACTGTGAGTCCAGTCTAGTAGCGAGACCCTGTACACCCTGTAGACCCTTCCTTAAAATACAAAAAAAAAAAAAAAAAAAAAAAGAAAGAATTGTGTTCTTTCATCAATATTTTATGGTTTTCAGATTGTGGTTTGTTCATGTCTTTGGTTAAGTTTACTTCTATTGGGTTGGCCAAATAGCTGAGTGGATTAAAGCACCCACAAGCAGGTGAAGGGGCCAGGGTTTCAATCCCCAGGGCTCACTGAGACAGCAATTGAGACTGGGCATAGTGGCATGTGCCTGTAATCCCAGCTCTTGGGAAACTGTAGACAGGCAGATCACTATGAGTCCACTCTAGTAGTGAGACCCTGAACACCCTGTAGACCTAAATACAAAAAAGACCAATTTTTCAGGTTTGTATCTGGTAACCTAAACAACTAATTTGAATGATAATTTCATACAATATAGCAACCATGGTTGAATTCCTATTACTTTGCTTAATGAAATTTTGCATCATTTCTAATTTTTTAATATACTATATTATATTCTTTAAAAAATAAAACATAGGAATGTGGAGATAGGTCAGCCATCTAAGTGCCTTCCTAGGCAAGTGCAAGCACAGATTCGATCTCTGGTACCACATGTCATGCTGGTCCTGCCCTGGGTTCACCAAGCCAGGCCACCAAGACCAGGCATGATGGCACACACCTGTAATACCACTTCTGGGGAGGCTGAAACAGGAGGATCACTACTCATCCGAGCTATGTAGTGAGACTCTGTACCAAATACATTAAAAAATTAAATAAATAAGTAAGTTTAATTGCAGGGAAAACAGTACCCTGTGGCTAGTGAATCTGTGAACCATCTCCCTGTGTCTTTGATGCTTGTTTCCTTTACAAATTGCTTGGCATTTTTTTAGTGTTGTTTTTGTTTTTGGTACCAGGAATTGAACTCAGGACTTTGAGCTTGCCAGGTAGGTATTGTACCACTGAGCTATATCCCCAGCCCAAACTCTATTGGAAGGTGTTGATTTCTGTCAAGATTCCATGATGAGTAAACCCAATTAAAACTCTTTATCTAACATTAAGATTTAAACTACTTTGAGAACAGTTGGGCAACATATTGAGACTGTCTCAGAAACAAAACAAAACAAACAAACAAAAAGATGGGTGTGAAGGCTGAGAAAGATTGCAAGTTCTAGGACAGCCTGGGCAGGTAAGTGAAACTCTATTTAAAAAAATATAGGGCTAGGGAGATAGCTCAGTAGAATAAGCACTTGCCTGGCATGCACAAGGTGCTGAGTTCAATCCCTGGTACCAAATATGTGTGTGTGTGTATATATATATATATAGCCTGGTGATGTACCTTAGTGGTAGAGTGAGTATTCAATCCTACCTAATAATAAGAAAAAGATTTAAATTGAGTCCAAATCAGACATGCTAGTGCACACCTGTCATCCCAGTACTCAGGAGGCTGAGACAGGAGAATAGCTGTGAGCTTGAAGCCAGCCTGGGTTACAAAGTGAACTCAAGGCCAGCCTGAACTGCATAGTGAGATCCTGTCTCAAATGACACAAATAATAATAATTATTATTATTATAGTAAATTGAGTCGTACATATCTCTGTTTCAAGGACTAGAAAAGGGCAGCGTGACTTCTCTATTCCCTGTAATTTCAGATAGGGCTTTAAAGAGGAGTAAAACAGATGCCAGATCCTTGAGTTTCCAATATCAGACCTAGCGAATGACCTTGTCAGGCTTTTCATCTGTCAAAAATGGCCATCTGCTACAAGATATTAAGGTGTTTCCTTCATTCGAGGTCTGATGATAGAGTAATTTAATCTGACCAAGCAATCCCAGTAGCTACAACCAAATTAAGTTTCTTCAGGTGAAGATAAAATCATTGAAAGTAGAACCTGACCATGCATATAAGGTATAAGGAGAAACTCACACATTTTAAACTTTCAATGCATTCATTTGTCAAGCATTTGTTCAGTGTCTGAGCAACCCTCTAATACAGGCACTAAGGTAGAACAAAGACAGGAGATTCAAAAGCAGTGTAAGACTGAATGTAGCTAGAAAGGTGACTGAAATCTATTCCCTAAAAGATAAAAGACTCATGCACTAGCCCAGGAAGAAGCCAGGCCCAGCATACCTAAGGCAAATTTTGTCACTAATTGACTAGATCAAAACAATTGATTTGTTTTTCTAGAAAGTGGAGATAGTACTTCTGCTAATCTGGCTTCCTCAGAGAGGTTCTGCACCTGGGATAGGAAGCCATACTAGGTCATTTCTAAAGTTCTTTCCCACTCTTAAAATTCTGTGGTATTCTGATAGTAAATGTGAAAGTGCTTCAAAATGTGTCAAGTGGCATAACCTGTAACGATTATGTCATTATCATCATTATAAATCCCTACTGTGGTTTCCAGAGGTGGATGCTCTCCTTACATCTGTTGGTGGGCCCAACCCACAGCAGGCTTCCCCACTACCAAGCTAGGCCTCTCTTCCTCATGATTCCATACTGCCTCTTAAAAATGAAGAAGCTGAGTTACCATTAGAGACTTTCCCAAGGAAGGCCCCAATAATTCCCCACTCCCACAGATATATATTTTCTCTTCCTTGGCAAAATGTAAACTTCATTACAGGCCACTGAACAAAATAATGTCTCCTTTTAAACTCATTAAGCTTGTCTGATGACCAGGCAACATGAAATAGAGTAGGGTATTTCTGAAGGGAGGTCAGGTCAACACTGTACCCAACCCTGTCCAAATTTATCTTCCGTTCCCCATAGAATCCAAGGCTGTACTGTTCTGGCCTCCCAGGTAGGTCAACTTTACCCACAGGAAGCCCATCACCAGAGAAGATGCTCTTGGTTCAAAGAGGCTATAGGCTAATGAGAGATTTTATTTCATTCTAAGTGGTCAGTGAAGTTCCGCCCCAAATTTCCCAGAATATGTCATTGTTCTGAATGAAAATACCCATGGCCAATGCTTGCAAATGCATTTCAGCTGTTATGTATCAACTAAGGTAAAATCTTCTGTTTCCATCATGCATAACCGCCCTTTTACACAATCCCTTTTAACTTAGTATATACTTCTTGGGTTGCTTGTATTTTTTCCAAAGCATATGGCGTGTATCACTTACTACAAACCTTGTAGCCCCTTGAACACTGAGCAAAATGTTCTGTACACAGTATTCACATGATTCAAGAAACAAACTCCAAGTAATGTAGGAAATATGGTCTTTTGAAGTATTTACAGTCCAAAAGAAATTATACTGATATTAATCCAAGAAACTTGGAAATCTGTTCGTTTCCACCATTTCACTTCAAATAATGCAGATTGGTTTACCATCCCACCATGTCTCACAAACATTAATGTATGGTCACCTCTGGCAGTCTTGATGCTGGGACCTATGAGTGGAATTTGGGCATTTATTAACTCTGCCAATGGCTGTGATAGATCATCTATAATATACGATATGTGATATGGCCAGTGGAGCCAAACAAGTCACTTGGAGAGTGAGTTATTGGCTTTCTGGACCAAAAAGGTGTTGGGCTGAGTCCAAAAACAGCATTGAATTTTCCTATTCTGTAAGCAGCAAGAAAAATGAGGGCCAAGGTGACCACAATCCTATCTAGCTTTTACATCTGCATTTACCAACATGATTTTAAAGCCCTTGATGTTAACTCCAGAAAGGCAGTAAAAGTGGACCCAAACTAGAGACATGTAAAGGGTGCCTTCCTGTCTCTTGGGATGACTAGGCAGCCAGCCAGCCTGGCCAGCTGAGAGAGAACAAGGCACCCTGCCCAGGCAGACAAAGGAGGGATCAGGCAAAGAACCAAAACTATTCTGCAAGAGGGGTGGGAATATTGAAAACATTAAAAACAGGTCAAGGAGGAAGTCAACAATGGGAACTGAACCCCAAGTCGTAGATCTTTGGTGGCACACCCTCTGGAACACTGTCACACTGAGTTCTGCAAGCAGTCTGCTTTTGCCTGTGTCAGTGTGTGGTGTCCTTGACACTGGTCTGGATGAATCTTCCACTCTCAGGAAGATTCATTTGAAATTCAACACAAATGGTAGAGGCATAGGCAGGGGAACAGATTTTAGGAATGCTACCTCCTTCTGAAACCAGTGCTAGTGGTTTTTAACTGAGCACTTTCAAACAAAGGGACAGCATGTTAGCTCCCCTCTTGGAAAGGAAGGAACCGTGCTAGCTGTGGTTTGGGTAATGCTCGCTACTGAGGCATTAATCAGGGTCCTGACACAAGTGGAAAGGGCTGGTTTCCTATTCATGTATAGAATCATAAAGGGGGCACAACATTCAAACAAAAGGCCAAGGAAACCTCTCCCAAAGATCCTATCAACTGTGGTTGTGGACCAAGGAGTCTGGCCAGAGGGAAAGCCCATTTTAGCAAAGGGCCCTGTTTTTCCAGGCAGTGGTATTCCTGTTACTCCGGATATGACTATAGTTCCAAAGAGGTCACTGGGTTAGACCTTAACTTCCACTTGCTCTCAGGGAGTGGCCAATTGTTTGAGGTGGAATTATTTTTTATTATCTCTAGTGTTAAATGGCATAAATATTCTACACTTAAGATGGTAACCACTGCAGTTTGATAGCTCACCATTCATTTTATCTCTCACTTTGCGTAGCAAAGTATAGTTTGCAGGTTCACTTCCGGCTCCAGTCAGTGGATCCTGATTAGTGTAAGCCAGATTTGGTTTCCCATGCCCTTAAATGTTTCAGGTCTGTCTGGCTGCAATTTGGAAGTGAGCATACGACCCAGTTTATGTCACACAGATGCAGGAAATTTTCTGTGGAATTTTTAAAAAAATATATTTGGTGCGGAGTCTACAGGGTCCTACAATGTACGGTCACTTGTAGTGATCCTCCTATTTTCAGTTTCCCAGATGCTGAGATTACAGGCGTGTGTGCCACCACACTCAGTGTCAATCAACATCTAGAATGCCCTGGGGGCAGGGTGGGCATGGCTCGTGGTGCAGGGGACCAAAATCTGGCCCCTGCGCTCTGCCTCAACAGGCACTTTAGTCCACTGGGCTACCTGTCTGGCCCTTTTACTGTGGAATTCTGAGGAAAGTCTCATCATCATTTAGAGAAAGGTATTTCTCTCCCTCTGCACATGGTCATCTGTGAATGTGAGCTCTGAAAATATCACAGACTGCTCATTCAAGCCTGAAGGTAAAGTCAACTCAGGGAGCAAATAAAGACAATGACAGTGAGGAGGAGTTGAGACCACAGTATGATGTCTGCTTGCCTCTGGACTTTCATCCCTGTGGGATAAAAGCTTTCTCATGTGGGGGAAATGGATGTCGGTAAGAGATGTCGGTAAGAGAGGCTGCCCTGACTGAGACAGGAGCTCCAATATCAAAGTCCCCGGTGGGGACTTTGTGGGCATGATACACCCAAAGGCCAAAATGCAGGACACTGACACAAGGTGTGCCTTGCCAGTGCCTGAGATGCTTGTGTCCTCTACCATTTTTTGAGCATCAAAAAACAAAGTTGGTAGTGCTAACAGCCACAACCAAAAAAGTAAAAAAAAAAAAAAAAAAAAAAAAAAAAAAAAAAAAAAAAAAAAAAAAAAAAAAAAAAAAAAAAAAAAAAAAAAAAAAAAAAAAAAAAAAAAGCCTGATTTTCTGAAAGTCACACAGCTAGTAAAATAGCAGAGCTCCAGGAATCTCCAGCTAGGCTAATCTAAAGTCAAAGCCCAAACACTTTTTATGTGTTTGTAGTGCTGAAGATGGAATCCAGGGCCTATGGACACTAGGCAAGCATGCTACTGCAGCCCATCCCAAACACATAACTAGAAATTCCAACTTATCTGCCCTCAGTACCAGGCAGGAGGTTATTATGATTAGCAGAAGCAACAGCAAATGTTTACTGAACTCTGGCCCTGTGATAGGCCAGTTGCCAAGCACTCTGCACTATTTCCTAAATGAATTCTTACCACAATCCAGGGAGGATAGGTATTATTATCATTCTGATTTCATAGCAGTGACAATTGAGGCTTAGCAAAGTAAAGTTAAGTCCTCAAGACCATGTGGGTAATAAGTGGTGAGGCTACTGGGGTTGATTCTACTTTAACCACAGTCTTTTAGGGCACCACAGTGAAGGGAAGGGAGCCGAGTAGCACCTAGGTCATTTCCTCAGTCCTCCTCTAAAATATACCTTTCTGGTGGCCTGAAGAAGTCCAGGTCACTGCCATAAACAATGCTCTCCACTTCCTGATGACTTCTAGCAATCCAGATCTAGCTTGGTGTTCACACTCAGTTGTGAAAACCTTCAGGTCACAGCCGCACAGCATCCAGATAACTCATTTTGCATTGATGCAAAAAAAGTGCTTCCTTGTGTGTGAGATTACAGAAACCAGCTTAGTCTCTTGCTGGTTTTGTGACAGCAGCCTAGTCTGAGTGGCACCACTAGAGCATTTCCTGTGAACATCAGTTAAAGAAAAAGACCTTGAGGTCGCCTGTGCCTTTGATCCTAGCTCCGAGGGAGAATGAGGCAGTAGGATTACAAGCTTGGCCCCAGCCAGGGCAATTGAGGGACTTCGTGAGATGCTGTCTGACATGCAAAAAATGTTTTTAAAGGGCAGGGGCTGTTGCTTAGTGCAAGGGCCCTGGGTTTCATTCCCAGTACTGCTAAAATAAAAAGATGTTGACTGGCCTTATCCTAGCATTCCAGGAGTCCGCCTTATTCGTGGCCTGTAGACCTTGCCTTACTGTTGTCAGATTCATGCGGTGTTGAGCTGCCCACTCTGGGCTGAAGCATTTGTCTTTGCAGAAGTGATGCTGGTTTTGTTTCTTTTCTGCCTACACACATTCCCCACAGCACCACACAGAATGTGGAGAGCGCAGAGTAAGTGTTCAGTGACTGCTGATGGCATTGAATTACGAACTATTGTATCATGTTCAGTCTTTTCTCAAGGGCCTTCACTTAGAACATTTGGCCAGAATGCCACATAGACAAAAGGAATTAGGGAAAAAACACGCAATCTACGTTAGCATCAAGGCTTCAAGCTGAGCATTTTGCATTACCTAATGTTTTGACTTCTTTTCAAGTCAGTTATTATCTAGGCTCACAAATGTTGCTTTCCTTTTCATATCTTTTAGGAGGGAATTTTCATCTTTTCCTCCTAATTTGGCCCCCCCTGCCTCAAATCCCTGAGTGTGGTTTTACATCAGGCTGAAGAAGTCACTGTTGGGACCGGGCCATGGTGACCTAATTCGCAACATGTGCCTTTTCATTTCTGTCTTCATCTTTCTTTGTTTTCTCTCCTCTCTCTCTCTCTCTCTCTCTCTCTCTCTCTCTCTCTCTCTCTCTCTCTCTCTCTCT
>PVKA01021646.1:0-38354 GCA_004027165.1 Ctenomys sociabilis
TCTTTTTCCCATCTCCCTACCCTTCCTTCATCCTTCTTCCCTTCCTTATTTACTTCTTTTTTTCTTCTTCTCTTTTCTTCTTCTTCTCCTCCTCCTCTTATTCTTCTTTTCTACTTCTCCTCTTCTTTTCTTCTCCTCCTCCTCTCTTCTTCTTCTCTTATTTTCTTCTTCTTTTCTTCTCCTCCTCCTCTTCTTATTCTCTTATTATTATTATTGTTTTCTTCTTCTTCTCCTCCTCTTCTTCTTCTTATTCTCTTCTTTTCTTCTTCTTCTTCCTCTTTTCTTCTTCTTCTCCTGCTCCTCCTCCTCTTCTTCTTCTTTGTCTTCTTATTCTTATTATTTTCTTCTTCTCTTCTTTTCTTCTTCTCCTCTTCTTCTCTTCTTTTCTTCTTGTCTTCTTCTTTTCTCCTTCTTCTGTTCTCCTTTTTTTCTTCTTCTTCATCTTCTTTTTCTCTTCTTCTTATTCTTCTTCTCTTCCTCCTCCTCCTTCTCCTCCTGCTCCTCCTCCTCTTCTTCTTCTTCTCTTCTTCTTTTTCCTTTTCTTTACATGTCCTCCATCATGTCTGGAATTACATTCTTCTTTATGTACTGGGAGATTATTTCTTATAAGCATTTTCATCTTCTTCCACTAGGTAACGCATATAATCTGCAACATTCTGACCCCTGATGTGCTTCCAATGTACTTCTGCATTGAACTCCTTGTTTTCAGAATCATAACCAGGGAATCATTTTGTATTGCGAGGGATAGACAAGCCTCCATCCACAGCACCCTTTAGGGCTCCAAAAACTTTATTGCCAGTTGTACTTCTGGCAAAGACTGCATCCAAATAGCAGGTGAGGAGCCCAGGGAGATGGCTCAGTAGAATAAGCACCTCCCTGGCAAGCATGAGGTCTGAGTTCAATCCCTGGTTCTGCCAAAAAAAAAAAAAGTAGGTGAAGGCACGAAGTTTGCCATCAATGCTTTTCACATTGTATTCATTTCCAGTTACCTCCACCTGACCTTCATAGATCTTATCCATGCCATACCTATTGAGAAGCCTGCGGGCCAACAGCAGGCCAGTACAATATGCTGCAGCATAATTTGATGGGCCAACTTTCACACCATATTTTGGTAGTTCATGTGTATGTACTGCACAGACTCCCATATCCTCTTCAATATGGGCATAAACAATCTGACAAATGATATCTCTGTTAGTTACATGAACTATCATCCTGTATTTAGGTGTACTTATTTTTGTCCTGGATTACCAAGCGTTTCCTAGCATCAGTTTTGTCCTCTCGTTGTCTTCTAAACTTCTCTTGGTATCTCTTAAAGTAGCCCTTATTCTTCACAACCTTAACAAAATCCATCCTGATGTCCACGACGCTACACAGACCTGCACACCAATCAGCATCACAGGAGGAAAAAGGCTGGAATTCCTGCTGAAAACATTTTTGTAACACACCCAAATTTCCTTTTTTGACATAAAATAGCTCTTTTAGTCAGTCATCTGTCTAGTACATAAGATTTTCCCGGGCTGGTGAGATAGCTCAACAGACTTGCACCTGCTTAGGCAAGCACAGGCACTGGGATTTGGTCCCTGGTACCACATTCCACGCCTGTGCTCCCACTAGATGAACTGAGCTGGCCATGAGACCAGGCATGGTGGCACATGCCTGTAATCTTAGAGCTGGGGAGGCTGAAGAAAATAACAAGAGGATCATGATGATTCTGAGCTGCAGAGTAAGACCCTGTACCAAATACATTTAAAAAATATATTTTACCTAACTTGTTGACATTTATGGGATGCCACTGAAGAAATCTGTGACACTGACCAGACTGTTTAATGTCTAGACATCTCTAAGTATTGAGGCTGTCTCGGTTACTCTTCTCTCATTGCTGGAACAAATACCCAACACCCAAAATGAAGGAATGAAAGGTTTATTTAGCTCACGGTTACTGGAGGTTTTAGTCCATACTCAGATGGCTCCAAGGCAGAGAGCAGCAGTTCATGGCACTGGCAAAGACCAAAAGCAAATGGGACAAATAACAGCAACAGTGGCTACAGAGAGCAAGTCTACCTCCCTTAAGTTGCATTCAGGCTGTCTGCCCCAGGCCGGCTGTAGTACTCACACCCATAATCCCATCAGTACTAAAACTCATAATGCCAGTGGATCATGAGTTAATCTCCAACTCTAGAAGTCCCCGCCCCATGACTGCATGAAGCTTGGGGGAGGGACTAGACACAAACCATAAGAGAGGCATAAACATCATATACATAAGTTTTTTTTTGTTAAAGGCGGACATCTGGATATGAAAAAAAGTATATCACCACAAGCAATATGTGCTTTATATCATAAATGTGTTTAATATACCATGACATTAATAACAATCGTTACAACCATATGAAAACTTTTGTTTCTTAGTTTAGATTTTTAGTTTTTTGTTTTGTTTTTGTTATTGGTTTGGTTTTTTTGTTTGTTAGTTTTTCTTTGTATCAGGGATCAAACTCAGAACCTTGCACCTGCCAAGCAGGCACTTATACCACTGAGCTATCTCCCTGACCCCTCTTAATTAAGTTTTGTATCAGAGCATTTTTATATTGAAAACTTTATTGCCTTATTTTTAGAAAACTTAACCTTCTCTGATGACCAATGTAAACATATCACATTTTTTAATAACACTTATTGGAGTGTCTCTATAAAACTATGAAGATCACTGAATTCTCCCACACTGGATAATTATTATTCCATGCAACCGCTTTCCTGTTCATCAGTTGCAGTCCTATCCAATAATCTCTTCACCCTAAGTGATTTTTGTTTAATTATCTTTAGAAATTTTGATGATCTATGAAGACCAGATCATATCACTTAACATATTATCTTCAAACAATGAGGAACTCTCGAGTCATAATACATAAACATCAAATGCATTACATTTAGAAAACCAATTTTAATATCATCTTGAAATGACATTGCTGGCCCATGTCGTCTTTCATGTAGCTTTCACTTCAGTTATTTCCACAAGGTCTATCAGTTCTTTTTTTTCTATCAGTTCTTTGATTCCCATTTTTGGTTACCATTTCCTGGGTATCCAATTTCACTAATTGGCCCTGGGTCAGAACTATACCCATTCTTGTCTATTGGCTGTGAT
Source organism: Ctenomys sociabilis (assembly GCA_004027165.1). Classification (NCBI taxonomy): domain Eukaryota; kingdom Metazoa; phylum Chordata; class Mammalia; order Rodentia; family Ctenomyidae; genus Ctenomys; species Ctenomys sociabilis. The sequence continues at coordinate 3,134 of PVKA01021646.1, forward strand.
AGGTGGAACAAACTCAGCATGCTCTGGCACCCAAATATGCCATTCAGCATCCTCTGGAAAGACATACATCCTCAAACCCATATGAATATTGGGCTTAGTTCCTTTCATTGTCCAGTAGTATTTTTCCAAAAGACTCTTCCTAGCTTCTTTTCCTTTACCTGATTGAATTGTTTTTCTGCTGCTGTATTTCAATCCTTAGCAAGATTTTAAAAGTTAATAGTATATACTGCCAAATGAAATCTATTACAAGGTATGAATTTTGTAAGAAAGAATTCCCCTCTTTGTTGTTATAAAGTGAATTTTGAGCATACAATGAGCACATTAAACAATTCCTTGATCTTGAGGGTTATAAGAAATCCCATGCTGAGGGAAATGTGAATGTTTTACAAAACATTTGGAAGGAAGCATCTGTATAAGCCAGGCCACTGCCAGTCCTGAGTGCCTGCAGGCATCCAAGCAATGAGCAAATGCATGCTTAGACACTTCACCAGTGCAAGTAAAAATAAATCCTGAGGATGCATCCACCAAAATGTGGTCCCAGTGTAGAGAGTCAAACTCAAGAGTATGAGTGGCATCCACTTTCCAGAGATGACTGAGGTATAACCCTTGGGGATTAAACCACATAGGGAATGAGAAAAGATGTATTACACATGAGGAACATGGTTTAACAATTTGTCAACCCTATTCCTGAGCTAAAAGGAATTGTGGGGGCTGGGAAAACAGCTGTGCAATCTGAGTGCCTGTCTGGTAAGCACAAGGACCTGAGTTCAATCCCCAGTACTGAATACCATGCTAGGCTCGGAAGCCAGGATGCACCCTGCTAGCCCCTGAAACTGGGGGGTATGGTGGTGCAGGCCTGTAATCCCAGAACTTCAGAGGCTGAGACAGGAAGATCACTATGAGTCCAAGCTGTGTACCAAATAAATAATAAAATTATATATTATATATAAAATATATATTAAAGCAATTGTGTGTGCAAGGCAGAAGTTCTGATGGAAGGTGGCATGGGAGGCAGAAACCTGCTGAATAGTATCTGAGGGAGCAACAGTGAGAGCAGCCAGCTATTTGTGTATTACAGTGCAGTGCTTCTCTCAGTGAGAGGCCCTGGCAACTAGAATAGGAACATAAATGACTAATGAAACAGGCATGATCAGAAGGAAAATTGGAAAGTGTGAAATAAATGAAAAAGCTCTTCTTGGCCAGTGTGTACAATAGCAGTTTCACAAACAAGCATTATCTGAAAAGAAGCATACTTACCTGGCAGGGGAGATACCATGATAATGAAAAGAAGGTAATGGGAGTGGATGGATGATCTTGCAAGGCCCACACAACAGCCTGCAATTCAGTCTTTTTAGTTGAAGAAAAACCTATATCCTGTATTCTAGAAGATGAGGCTATTATATAACCTCCCCTTCCCAGAGAGGACCCATCTGTGATAATACCTCCTACTATGGGAACTGAGCTTATTTTTGAAGGGAAGACAAAGTGAGGGAAGCAAATCAAATTAATTTGTCTGGAGGACAATGACAATCCACACCAGGGGAGCTAGCCAATGTGTATTGCCAAGAGGATGAAAATTGCCACAGCCACTGTTACTGAACAGAAGAGAACAATGATAGTTTGTACCTCACAATCAGAGTTGAAACCCACTCATTCACCCATGCGCAATCAGTCCTACCACAGCATCACAGAAAGGAACGATGTTTTATGCAAAGCATGTGGCCAATGTAGCCATTGTAAAGGCCCTGGGACTGCCAAAGGACCCAAGTGGGCAGGTGCTGAGTTGGGAAAATAAAAACCCTGGTAAGGATGGGGCAACTTGAGAGAGTTGAGCATCAGAGAGAGACAGTTAACTTTGTCCAAGGTAGCCTTCACCTCTGACATAAGTGCTCTTAAAGATGTGGGGACTGGGTCCTGAGAATGTCAAAGAATGGACCTAACTCATGAGTTGTTAGCTTACAGGCCTATTTTGTGTGTGTGTGTGTGTGTGTGTGTGTGTGTGTGTGTGTGTGTGTGTGTGTGTGTGTGTGTCGGGGGGGGTGATAATGGCTTTTTACACCACTCCTTTGAATTTGCAAAGACTAATTGTTGAAATTAATTAGTTAATCATTAGAAATTAATTAGAGGCTTGGCAGCCTCTGTGTCAGCAAAGGCATCTTTTCTGGTAAACATAACTTCTATAATGGCCATACTGTGAGTGGCACTGAAAGTGGCTTGATCCATTCACAATTCAAAAACTTTACCTTCCACAAAGAAATACCCCTGATTTAATTATGCCTAACCAATTCTTTTGACATCACTTGGGGACCTGTTGTTCTGCAAGCTTCACAAAACCCAAGGCAACAAAGGATATAGCCCCATGAAGACACACAACTTGTCCCAGACCACCAGGATTGTAGAGTTCAGCAACTGGACTGAAATGCTGAAAAACCCCAAAGGATTCTTCTGTCACCCTTTAACCTCCTTCAGCATCAACTACAACAGGGAAAGAAGGGATGACTCCATTCTATGAAGGATGGAGTTCTCAACCTATATGATGCAGCAACATTTTCTGAACTGAGAAATCTGAAGTATTTATGGTGCAGTTAAGGTTATGTTTTACTTTGGGTTGTGAAATGGAAATTACAGCAAAAGTCCTCTAGGGGAAAATTGTCTTTTTTACACTCCCCCTCCCCCTGCACAGCTTTCTTCCATATATAATTGAGCAAAGCTACAGGGTTCAAACTCTGTGGGTGTGGGGAATTGTAGCTTCATTATCCTTTTTCTGCTCAGGACTTAGTTTTAAGATAGTGCTCCAAGCCGTATCCTCTGTGGTCATCTCAACAGGCATATGAACATCAACATACTCCCTCATCCTTATCAACAAAAAGGTAAATACAGAAATCAATAACTCAACAACTATTTGTACATACATCTGTTGTTCTTGAGAACCTATTTGCCCCATGTTTTACACTTGATAAAATCAATGCTGATAACATCAATATACCTCTCTCCCCTATGCTATGCATGAGTCTGTTTGTGCCTTTGCTTTTGAGTCTGCTTTGTTCATATGAGCACTCTTAGAGGTACCCTCTCAGTTATGAGTTTCCCTGTGCTCTGAGTCCACTTCAGGTGCCAACTGCTACATCAAGGGTTCTTGAAACTCTGGAGAGGGGATGGTGGAGGATGTGGAAAAACAAGAGTCAAAGATACAGAAAGCTGAGGTCGGGTGGAGCATCCTCTCCTTGTGAGAAAGAGCTGCTGCATAACCACAATGTATTTATTTATACAGTCAGGAGGTTATTGTCAGTGGAAAGCCCTCTGCCTAGCAATTTGTTTGCTTATCTCATCTCAAGCCCCTCTTATTCTCAGAGCTACACCAGCTTGTTCACATGGCTTGTCTTGGCCACTCTATGTTCTTAGAGCTGGTTTTGCTTTAGCTTCCCACCTGTGATAAACCCTCAGCTTCAGCCACTCCCCACAACAAAGAACTAAATTGTCCTCACCTTCTCTAACAGTGAAGTTCTTCAAGACCAAGAAAATGATTCAGTGTGGGGCTGGGGAGATAGCTCAGTACCACAGAAAAAGGGGGGGGGGGGCTATGAAAATGATTCAAATGCAAAACAGCCCACCCCTGGATCTCTAAGAAGCCACTGCCCAGACATTAAGGGTTTAATACATGGGTAGGTGGTTGTCAGGCCTGACCTGAGAAACCCAGTATGTCTCACCTTATAAACCAATAGGTTGCCCTGGTAAATAAGAAGCAAGCACCAGAAAGAAATTTAGGACTGGACTTAACATCATACTGGTGCCAGTTCTACCTAGACACTTGTACTGACTGTCCATGTAGCTTTGACTTCACTTCATCTGGACTCTGAAATTCCAATCCCAATCCATAAATCCTATACATCTAAGATTCCCCTTCAGATACTTGCTGATATCACTCTGATGTCAGCCTGCCTGTATGTAGATGAATAAAATCTCATCTTTGCCACAGCCTTGGGCTGTGGGTGTCACCTCAAGCTACTACTACCTAGGTGATGAGGCTGGAGGCTTGTGTTCCTGCTCCACTACTGCTATAGCCAGTCACCACAGGCTTCCTGGCTTTGGACAACACCTGTATCATGACCTATCCAATGATCAGAAGTCTGATTTGAGACAGAACTCAAGGTATTGGTGGGACCCCTGCTCCTCTGTGCAGGCTCCCAAGCAGAATTCACCCCTTTCCTTTCCAGCTTATAGAATCTGCTTTGGAGTTTCTTCCTTGTAACCTCCTTTCTTTATCTGCAAATCCAACTCACAGGGAGAAGTGTTTTCCAAAGGACCAATGATGCACTGAAGAAAAGCTGAGACAAGCTCTTTGTGTCACTGCCCAGACAGGGGCGTATGGTAAGGACCACTCTTTCCCCACAATGTCTTGGGAGGATTTCCCAAGGGAGAAAAGTTTGAAGCCAGGAAGCAAAGCTGACAGTGTTACTCTGAATCACCAGGTCTCTGTGGTGTCATTTTGTCTTTTGTCCTTTAACTCTATCCTTGGTTTTCAGAGGCTGGGCTCCTGCTCTGCCTCTTGAGTCAGGCAAGGAGCCTGCCCATCCTGGGGCTTCTTTCCCTTGCTCCCTCAGAGGATGCAGATTCAAGGTGGCTATATCACAGACGGATGTGAAGGTCTCTGATCACTACTTGAAAAAGTCTTTGAGAGTAAACTTTTACTTGGTTGACCCATTAAAATTTCAGGGGGTAGGCCTGGTGTGGCATAATCTAGGCCACACGAGATAGCTCAGTGGACTAAGCACCTGCTTAGGCAAGCACAGGGACTAATGAACCCCACTAGACCAATTTCTGTGCCTCACCAAAATAATGCATATAGTATATGCCAGCCACCTCAGCTACTTGAGAGGCAGAGGCAGGAAGGCCGCAAGTTCAAAGCCAGCCTGGACAACTAAATGTCTCAAAATAAAAATTAAAAATGATGGGGATGTACATTTGTGAAGAGGCCTTGGATTCAATCCCAGTAGCAAAAAGGGAAAGAGAAGGGGGCAGAGAAGGGAGAGGAGCATAGGAAAGATATCTAAGTATAGAATGCTGGTACAATGCATTGTGGTGGACCCACAAGGCAGGCCACTATGAAGCTATCAAAAGCCAGGTCTTGGGCTGCTGACAGCTCAGTAGTAGAGCGCTTGCCTAGTTTCCATGAGGCCCAGCACTGTTGCAAGAAAAGTACTTTACTTGTTGTTGCTATTGTTTGTTTTTGTTATTTTTTTCTATATTTCCATGAGGGAGAAATGGCTCAGTAGATTAACTGCTTCCCTGGCAAGTGCAAGAGCCTGAGTTCAATCCCCAGTTCTGCAAAAAAAAGAAAAAGAATCCACATACATATTTCCACAAGGGCTGTATTTTTGTTTTTATAGACAGGGTTTTGCTATGTACTTCAGGCTGGCTTTGAACTCTGTGTAGCTCAGGTTGGCCTAAAACTCATGGCAACCTTCCTGTCTCTGCCTCCTGAGGGCTGGGATTATAGGTGTGCACCATCATAAAATCTCATCTTTACAATATTAATAACAGAAAAATGTTCACGATGTAGCAGTTTAAAAATAGTTATAGCCAGGCATGGTGGCACATGCCTGTAATCCCAGCACTCGGGAGGCTGAGGCAGAATTGTTGTGAGTTTGAGAACAGCCTGAGCTACAAAGTGAGCTTAAGGCCAGACTGAACTGCTGTAAGACCCTGCCTCAAAAAGACAAAAGATAAAAATAAAAATAATTATGGTCCCAGTTTTAGAATTTAAATAGTGTACACAGAATAAAAGGAACATTATCAGGGATCTTGGGGTAGTGAAATTATGGCTTTAGTACCATGTTTTTAGGTAAGATAAATTATTAGGGACAGCATATGATTACTGTCAAATAGTCAAAAATACAAAAGATTTAAATTACCAGTAACTACAGCTTAGGAAATCATGCTTTTAGGAAGTATTTTTTAATTATAAAATGTTTATGTTATAATGTAAAGTGAAAAAATATAGGAAATCTACATTCAACACACCACTTTCATAAGATATATATGCATAAATTCATATATCCCAAATAAATGGGAATAGCAAAAAGCATGTTGACTTGGGGGGTACTTCAGAACCTTCACACTAGCGGCATTTTCAGCTCTTCCTTCATCTATCTTCCTGCCTTCCATCCTTCCTTCTTTCCTTCCCTTTTCCCTTTCCCTTTCTGTCTTTCTTTTCTGTCTTAAATTTTTGGGACACTCTTGTTAAGTCACTACGTTGTCCAGACTTTTTGACTCATGACCCTCCTGTCTCAGCCTCCAGTGTACTGGGATTACAACCACACCTCACTGCATTGACTTCATAATGAATTTTAAAAATGACTTTTCTCCACAAGGGCAGGCACTTGACTGAATTTATGTTTTCAAATATACATATGTACAGGTTATAAATAAAGTGTAATAATAATAGCCAATGCCACCTGTTAGAGGCAGGGTGGGGACATAAGATACTAGTCCTTTGGTGTATGGTTGTCTAGGACAGCAGTTGAACTCTTACCTGCAGAGACCAAAGTTGCCAGGTGGATCTCTTGGCCATATCTGAAAGCCAGCTGTAGAACATCATGTCTAAATACAGAGATCTAACTGCATGAGATTATCAGTGTTTACTACTCTATATAAAGATCTCAAGCCTGTCTTGGATTATACTTTTTTATTAATGTATTTGGTTGTTACAGGGTCTCACTATTCAGCTAGGACTCATAGTGAGCCTCCTGCTTTTCAGCCTTCCCAGACTGGGATTACAAGTTCATACCATCACTGGCCTGCTCAGCCCACCCTAGGGGAAGGGCTGGCAAGGCATGTGGTGTCAGGGATAGAATTGCAGTCCCTGTGCTTGCCTAAGTAGATGCTTAGCCTGATGAGCTATCTCGCTGGCCTAGATTATGCTTTTAATGATGGAAACCAATGAACCCCACTAGACCAATTCCTGTGTCTTACCAAGATAATGCATATAGTATTCCCATTTGCCTATCTGCCGGGCATACACCCTTATAACCTCCCATCTGTTTTGTTAGCCTATTGGTTCCAGGGCTATTAAAGCAAAAAAGCATACTGATGCAAATGGGGAAACGTATCTTCCTTGTCTACACAAGTGGAAACACCCAGTCTGACTGGCTAGGGATGCTGCAGGCATGTGGAGATGAAGCTATCCACCATACTCGGCAAAGGGCCATCAGATCCCTGCGACATGCCAGGCTTTGCCCCATGCAATCTCCACAGACCCATCTGGACACCTTCCCAATCCCAGTGGTTATGCAGGCTGTCCTTATCCCCTAGTGGTCCCCACCCTGCCACAAGTCCCGAGTACTCTTCCCAGCCTCCCATGACCACTGCTGGTTCCAGCAGAGACAGGGCCACCACTGAGGACACCAACAGAGCCTCTCTGTCAGCTCAGTGACAGAAGGCAGACGATGAAGAAATGGATCGGGCCAGGCGCAGCTCAGTGCCTTGAAACAAACATGAAAATCTGAAGGGAAAAAAAAAAAAAAAAAAAAAAAAAAGTCGCCACACACTACCAGAGAAGGCCAATCGCCCACTTAGATCCACAAGTAGGTGAAGCTGATAAAAGCAGGCCCTTTGAAGAAGAAAGGTAAAGGGCGTAGTTCTGCTATGGGAAAATGGAAGGTCAATCTGGAATGTTGAAGTTGTCTACGTAGGAAATGCCCCTGGAGATCCGCAGCCTTGAGAGGGCAGGGACGAGAGCCTCTCCCTGCTCGCTCACCTCCTCTCGCCAATCTGGAGGCACCCTCGTAAGTGGTATCCGCCATGCAGGTGTAAGAGATTTCAATCAGTAACATACGTTCTGTTTTCTTTGAGAAAAGACCCACTTTCTGTAACTTTGTGAGCTGAATGCTGGCTGTTAAATAAAATGTGTTGCAAGATGAAAGTGCCAAAATTTTCACTGTAACTTAAGGCCCTTTTGTGTATTTTTTTGAGCAATTTAGAACTCCAGCGGCCCTAGGATCTGCCCCAGGAAGACTCCTGACCCCAATCTGTGCGGCCCTGCTGCCATATTTATGCGCATGTGCATGTACCTCAGGCCGGAGCTGCAAAGCGGGTATGGAGCGCCTTACTACGCCGTGAACCCACTGCTTGCACGGATCGTCCGCTTTCTCCACGGGCTCTGCACAAATTCATTTCTCCAAACTGCAAAGATGTGCTGGTGGTTTATCTTCATTTCATGCTGGTGAACTTACCCTGGTCCTCTTGATAGTTCTCAACCAAAGTAATTCTGTAAGTAATCATTTTATTCTGTCATCTTCTCCCAGATATGAGAATACATATTTTTCTTTTAGTTTTTAGTTTATACTGAAAGATGAAAAATCCCTTTGCACCACATCCGGCTTCATTCAGCCCAACATCACACCCGGGCTTGGAGAAAATAGGCTTGTGTCTCTATGTCACGACATGAGTCATAGAAAGTTTGTCGTACAGCCAAAACAATATAATTTAATTATATTTGTGGCCTTAGAAACAGCTTCACGTTGTTCTTATTAAGTTATTCATAGAATAACATGATTTATGGCACAGATTCTGAAATTGTAATTCAGACCTAAAGGAATGGAAATAAATGGAAAATCTGAGTATATGATTTTCCCCATTCTTCTTACTTCTTACAAGATTTCCTAGGTTGGTAGATCTCAACTGGGCAGGAGTGGGAGTATTTGCACTCACCCTTTTTTGGAGTTTCAAGCTCATCTTGCAGCCCAAATCTGAACGGTCCATGGTGAGCTCTTGTTGATCCTTATCTTAATCACATTTGCAAAGGCCCCATTGCCAAGTAAGGTCACCTTGACCTTTCCTGGGCCAAGGAAGTGACATCTGCTGAGGAGGAGAGTGCCATCTTTTCCTTTATTTATACTTTTTTTTTTTTTTTTTGCAGAACCAGGGATTGAACTCAGGCCCTTGTGCTTACCAGAGAAGCGCTTAATCCACTGAGCCATCTCCCCAGACCCTATTTATTTATTCCTAATTTCTTTGGTACAGGGTCTCACTATACAGCTCTGACTCTTAAATGATCCTCCTGTTTCAGCCTCTCCAGTGCTGGCATCACATAGGCACGTGCCACATCCAGCTTAGGTGGCCAGTTTAGAGCGGGGCCAGCACAGCATGTAGCACTGGGGATGGAACCTGGGTCACTGCCCCTTGCCAGGCAGGTGCCTAGATCGCTGAGCCATCTCTCTAGCCTTTTTTATTTTTTTATTGAGGAGCAACATCTTTGTAGGGGAAGCTCGGAGTCCTACTCTAGGATAAATGTTAGAAGTGGCAAAATGAAGTAAGCCACTTCACAGAGCCTGGGGTCTAGTGAAGAATCTAGTCCACAGTTCAGAAACTTGGTAATCATCAGCTTATAGAAGGAGCCTAAAATTATTAGTGGATGGGGATGACAGAAAACTAGTGGCCACAATGAAGCAGCATGGAAGAACTTCAGAGCTCGGGAATGAGGGGGAACTGGGCAGAGAGCAGGGTTGCTGCTGTCCTCTCTGCCCTACAGTGAGTTGTGGATGAGATTCATCCACTAGAGGTTGTCATGGTGGTCACTGATTTTGCCATGAACAGCTTTCATGAAGTGGTGCATGTCTCAGACTGCGTGGGTACCAGAGAAAACAAGAGGATAGAAACTAGAGACAAACTATGCACAATTCTTTAAAGTGTGTTGCCACCTTGAGAGTGATAACTGGAAATTACCAAAAAAAGGTAAGGCGAGGGAATAAACAGCAACCTCATCTGTTAGTGGGGAAGATGGAGGAGAGAAGGATGCTGCATCAGGTTTTAGAGTAGGCTGGAAGGATAGGAGCAGAGGTAAAGGCAGGGCTGGTGTGGCTGGCTGCGCTGAACAGCCCTGCTATGGAGACAAAGCCCTGTAGTTGCTGTGGGCAGAGGTGAATGACAAGCATGCTTGCTTCTGATGGTGCAGGAATTCATTAAACTTCAAAGTTGCTACAAGCTGGATGCAGGGCTCCTGCCCAGTCACTGCACTCTGGCAAGCTGGTGGAGTGGTCTGGGTCCCCAGGAACCCAGGGCTGTGCCACCCCAATACAGCTCAGGGCCAAGACTCTGGGTTCAAGTGTTAGTATCTGAAGGATAAAAAATAAAAAGGACTGAAAAAAAAAAAAAAAAAAAAGATTTGTACATAAGGAAAGGTTGAAAGGAAGGGGAAGAGAAAGGGGGAAAAAAGAATTGAGCTATCTCACGTGCAGGTACAAATTCCCTACAATGAACGTGATCATTATGTGTATCAAAAGTGTACCAATATAATTAAAAGAAATAAGGGGGGTTGGGGTGTGACTCTGTGGCAGAGAATTCACCTAATACTTTAGCAGCCCTAAATTCTATCCAGAGCACCACACACACACACACACACACACACACACACACACACACACACACACACACACACACACACACAACTTAGCAGGGACAACAATCTATACTGGCTTTAGGCTAAAGAAACTAAATCTGGTAACAGGTTGTTCCTTTTAAAATGGCTCACCAGAGCTGGGGAGATAGCTCGGAGGATTAAGTGCATACCTAGAAAGTACAAGGTTCTGAGTTCGAGCCCAGGTACCAATAAGGAAAAAAAAAAAAGAAATGGCTCACCAAATAAAGTTGCTGGTTTGAGGGGTGCTCACCTCTTAGTTCCAGATTCTTCTTTCCAATGAAAAGCTGAACCTGACAACCCAAAAAACAGTACCTGTGTGAACATTTTTGAAGACCTTGACTCTGCAACAATCGCAGTAATTTGTAAAAATACTATATATAGTCTGACTCTTGAAAATCCAAGCAACACATTAACTAGCAATTTTGGTGAATATGTGTGTGTGTATGTGTGTGTGTGTGTGTATATATATATATATATATATATATATATATATATATATATATACTTTCCATTAATGGCTACCCATTATATACATACACATATACACACATTTTTTTCTCTTTGGAAACAAGGTCTTGTTACATTACCCACGTTACCAACTGCTGAGCCAAGCAGCCCACCTACCTCTCAAACTGCTGGGATTACATGCCCAGTTGTATCCTTAACTCATCTTTAGAGGGGAAGACCTTCAACTTCATCAATATTTTCACATAGCTGCCATTCCAATCCTGTGTGTCAAAAGACTTCAGTTTGTGGGTATGCCCTACACTTATTTGGATTTTATTTTATTGCTGAGACTATATTGACCAGACAATTAAAAATATAAAGTATATTTGTTTCTCACCTGAAAAACTATATTCACCATAAAAAAACCAGAGAAATCAATTTTGAAAATCATCCAGAATTCCTTGAAAAGCAATCACTGCTTTTTCTTTATAATGTCTCAATTTAAAAATTGCTTTTATTAGCACTTTAGCTATACATGACATTCATCATGGGAAACTTGTACCTGTACATATCAATATGTAGTACCTTGTTTTAAATCACTGTAATATTTATAAACATTATCAGTACTATCGTGCCCTTATTTTTAAATGTCTGAGTCACTTCACTGAATTGGATGTCATTAATTTTCCTTTCATTTACGCATTTTTGGTGGCCACAGGCAATTTTAAAATACTTTTCAGATTATTTTATTTGCTACAGGGTCTCACTATGCAGTTCAGACTCAGTGATCCTGTTTCAGCCTCTCCAGACCTGGGCGCATTACAGGCCCACAGCAACACGCCTAGTTTCAGTGGCCAGCATGATATGCTAAGTTCTAGGGCTGGTAGGCACACATTACTAGGGATTGAACCCAGTACCTTGCATTTGCCGGTCAGGCACTGAAACCACTGAGCTACCTCCCCAGCCCACAGGTTATTTTCTTTAAGTCTTAGAAACATTACATTTAAATGTTTCTTGGAACACACCATTAGGATGCAACTTAAAATTTGGTCTTTACTTGGGGGTACTTTTTATCCTTTAGATATACTTTGGATAATGTCCTAACCCTAGAACACAATTTTATGAAGATACTGGCTTTGTCATTACAAATCTGTTATATGATGCTTATATCCAACGCTTAGGATAGTTTCTGTTATTTTATAAAAGTACATATGCATATGATAGAAATCCAAGCTAGATCACTTCTGTTGATTTTGGTTTTGGGGGGGCTTTGAAAAGGTCTGTGTAGTTCAGGTTGGTCTTGGAACTATGTAGCCCAAATTACAATAAATTCATTTAAAACATCAACTGACTATTCAGAGTTGGATACTGAAATATAACACATCCTACAGACAAAAGGGCCTCATGGCCTTACTGACCAGACCAACAGAACTGGCATCCATAGCAAGATGCAGACTCCAGCAATTCTGAATCATGGCTAGAGGCCCAGAACCACTGCTAATTGATATTCTGCTGCCATCCACTCACCCTCATTTTATTAATATAAACAAAAGTAAAAACAGTCCCATCCCATTTTACCAGGACTTTAGATTTTCCTCATGATCCCAGTCATGTTTAGTAACTACAGGATTCATACTTGGATTCTTAATGAGGTATAAATGACTAATGAAAAGTGGGCCGTCTATGCAACTGTCTAACCTAGACGCTGAAGTGTGTGGAAATTAGCCATAGGAGATTTACATGTGAACACACACCTCCAGTTGGGCACTTGAAACTTCCATGTCTTTGTTAAGATATAGCCATTATTCTCGTCTCCACAGAATAAAATGGGAGATTCAGAATTCAACGTAACTGTTACAGGCAATGCTAAGGTCAGACTAAAACGGCTGGCTCATGCATCTATAATCAGAATAATTTAAAACAGATTTATTCATTATAAGGCATGCAGAACTTGGAAGACTACAAAGTTTTTCTAAAATACTGAGCCAAGAACAAAAGGTACATTATTGCTTACACAGTATTTAAACTTTTCTTAAACACAATGCCCACAACCAGCCACACTTAAATACTCCTTTACTGCATCAGGTTGTGTTCACTAAGCCAGTGCATTCTAAGACTATACTTTTGGATGCCACTATATAAGGTTTACAGATTTATCAGTATACCAAGATGAACACACTTCAATATGAAGTTTTAAAGCATTAGCTACCAGCCAGTCAAAACAATTGCATACTGAATTTAAAACGTTCTCCATAGACTTGGTCAAGAACTCCAATCACCTGACTCACAGAATTTTCAAGTTACCAGTCTTCCCTCATCCATCTTGCTGGGCCATAGCTCAGACACAGAAAATAAATAGAACAGTCAAGATTTAAAAGAAAACCTGGGAAGGTATGTTGCAAAACCAAGTCCCCTTTATTTTCTTGCCTCCCCTCTGAAAACATTCTTTAGTGAAACAGCCCTGTCAGATTTACTCATCCACTCAACTTCCCAGATAATTCTGCACCTCTAAGGAAAGGGACAGAATAGCCCCTGAGATGACATCCAGGTGGTTGAGCTGTAGGAGAAACTGGAACACTCCTAAAAGTACTTTTGAGTTCTTTTATGAAGTGTACGGGCTTTCTAGTCCTCGGTATTTTCTATGAATATGAGTCTTTACAAGGATGACTTCAAGGGCAAGATGTTTAGGTTACTTCTTCTCAAAAGATCTGCCACCAAGGAAAACACTAGCATTTGAGACAGAATTACTACAGTTCAGATTTAACCATCATTAAAAAAAAAAAAAGTTCAACAGTATATTTCTCATACTCAGAGGTTTCCAACACATTTTATTTTGTGGACCACGGTTATGTGGCTTTTGAGAACCAGTATCTGTATAAATTCCTATAAAATGTCCAATTCATGCCAGTTCTGTGGTGGCAGCTCTGTGCTGCCCTCCAGTGGGGACCCCAGTCCTGGCAGCACACACAGCTCACAGATGAGTGCCTGCTACGAGCTTTCGCTCCAGGGAGCAGCGTCTTCCCAGCAGTGTTTCCTATGGCGCAGATGCGTGGGTTTTGTGTGGCTCTGGTGCCTGTAAGCAGGAAGCATTCCGAAACTGCAGGGACACGGTGCTTCTCTATGAAGACAGTCACTTGAGGATTCAGTGCCTTTGTGCTTAGCGATGGGAATCTCTGACTGCTTAGTAGGTTAAAATAAAAGGAAGCCTCTGTCTTTTATAACACAGATAACACCTTTTAGATCACCTATTTGTTCTAGAACTACAAAATTTAATTCAAGAAAATATAGGTCCCATGAAAGACTTAAAAGTTTTATAAAACTAAAATCTAGTTTTCCCCAATAAATTGTATTTTAGGCAAAACCCTCCCTTCTAAAATAATACTAAAAGGGGCATCTGATTATACAAGAGCAATTAAAAAATTAAATATTTATTTGGGTAACAAGTTTAAATTGGAGCTGCAATGTTGGCAATGCAGATTTTTAACACAGATCACAAAAAGCGTGCACAAAAAGTACTGGCTCAAAGGGAAAAACAATGCTAAGAATTAGGCTGAAATTACTATACAAAATATAGAATGTATTAAACACTACCATCCACAGAAGTCTTTATTACTGATTATATTTAAAAATTTGCGTAATTATATTGAATTGTAAATGAGTACTATACATGACCCCTTATCAGAAGGCAATTCCTTGATGCACTATAGCACATCTAATTACATTGCAAAAAGTATCCTTTGTTGCTATCAGTAAAGAAAACAACTAATGATATTACTGTGAATACCAGAAAGCCTACAAAAAAAGAAAATCTCTGTTGTCTTCAAAGTGTTTTCCATGCAGTGAAGCACTTGCCTTGCTGGCCTGAACGCTCGCGTGGAGAATGTCCTGCCTGGGTCAGAGATGCTCCTAAATGATCAGACTCAGCTTTACAAATCAAAGACGCAAAGGTATCATGCAACGCTCGTACTGCTCAAGACCAGCGTGTCACTCACCAAATCTGTCTTTCCAGAATACCATCCAAGACACTTAAAAAAGGACTGGACTGATGATAAATATACACAAAATGAAAGACATAAACCACTATGTGACATTACTCTTGGTAACGTCTGTGCTATGGAAAAGCACCTTTAGGAAGAGCCTATGCGGCAAAAGATACGTGTCTAAGATTCAAAATGAATCAACAGTATTGAATAACAATATAATCCTCAACTCAGAAGCTGCCTCAAGATCAGGTGCATCTTCAGGTAATGTAACAGGGAAAGAAGGCCATGGATTTCATTTTATTAATTGTATCCACTCACAAACCGACCTAAGGTCACCAGATGTGTAGACACAATGAGATTTTTTGTTGCTGCTTATACTGTAGTCTTTAATTGAAGTTATGGTAAAGGAAATATATCTATTTAAAACAAAACCAAATGGCTATCTCTATTTAGATTAAGAGGTAGCACCAGGTGTGGGATTCACGTTTTGAGTGGCCACTTGTGGTGCGACTTCAATGATCCGGGGCTTGTCAATGATTCTGGCTGTACGGTTGCCCTTCTCTACAATCCCAATAATCCATGCTTGGTGACCTTCGCCATATTTGGGGGACTTTATCTCTGCACAGAACCGAGCTGCTTGCTCACGTGGTAAACAGATTAGCAGGCCTCCTACCAAAAAGAAAACAAAAGATACCATTAGTATGGTATAAAAAATTTCCTCACAGACTTAAGCTCAATTAACAAATTCATTCAAGTTGCTCTTCCCATTAAATTAAGAAGCCTACTTTATAGCATATACCAATCAATTTCTTGGTATATTCCTAGTATATATTTTAAAAAACATTTAAACTGTACAAATGGTATATACATACACCATTTACACCAGGTAAAATATCTGAGGACTTAATAAATCACACAGCAGTGTTTTTTCCACATTAACACTGGGAAACACATTTACAAGCAGAGGAGAAATGTTCTGCCTCAACTTGCTTCCTTCCCTATATGGACTACTCATCTCACCAAGAATGCACCACTCACTATATTTTAAGACCCAGAAAAGTGAGTATCCTTCAAAATATCTAAACTCCAGTCCTAACTCATCACCTCCAAAACAGAAAAAGTACAATACATTAAAATAAACCATTTTGGTATTTCTAGTAGCCAGGCCAGAAAGTTTTACCTGTTTCTATGTAAAAACAGCACAATTAGGAAGAAACATATTTTGTATTTGACTTCTGTATAATCATAAAACCTCTTTCTGAAAAAAGGTAATAAAATTTAATGGTAATATTCATTAATTCAGGAGTCTCTCATTGCCTACTAGGTGGCAAACACTATTTCATCTAGGTATCAGACCAATGTGAAACTTAGCTCTCTGCCCCCTAAACTTGTGGAAACTTTCTGTCTGTTGTCAGCTGGATGGTGAAAAGTCAATCCTTATGTGAGCAGAAAAGGCCTGGGGAGCCCTGAAATTCCAGCCACTTCATAGAGCTGTTGTACAGCACTCTGCACCAGAATCTTCCAGGCAGACCTGGCCCATCCTAGCCCCAAGATACTACATTTTCTGGGGCTATTAATATGTACACTTTTTAAATCCCCAAAACAGAAAACTAGAGCTGCACTGAAAAGGAAAGAGAAATAGAAAAAACTTTTGTTGTGACTTATCTTCTCTGTATGCTATCCCATACCACTGCCACATTCCTACAGAAATACAGGAACACCCAAAGAGCCACTTCAAATCCTAATACACAGGACAGCAGGAGCTGGAAAACCACAGCAGGCATATAGCTATAGTCATCAGGAGTGGCCTCCCAAGTGGTTGCACACATGCCCTGACCCACTGCTTTCTATTAGCCTCTTTGGCTTGCTTTAACATCAGACCTAGCCCCAGGCTCCTCATACCTGATGTCTCTGGGCAGGTTCCATGCATGAGGCCAAACATATTTCCACAGGCCTTGCTCACAGCAGCCATCTTTGCTAGCACAGGAAGGTTGTGAATCACAAATGATACCTCGTTCCTCTGTTGTTTGGCCAGGTTCTGTGCGTGGCCCAAAATCCCGAAACCCGTGATGTCAGTGGCCGCATGGGCGTTGAATGTGTGCATAAGTCCTGCAGCTGAGAGGGCAGATGGATGACTTTTGAGAAAAAGAACCTGTCCCTGTCCACAACTCCCACCCTCACAAATGCTACAAGATAAAAATCTCCTGTCAGGGAGATGGTATACAGCATAATGAAAATGTCATTATCATAAAAATCAACAAAACTAGAATGAAATCCTGAAAGCTGAGTGATTTCAACCTAAACCACATGGAACCCATTGGCAGTTTCAATCCACAGTAAACTAAAAACTACACAGAGGAATTATGTTAATGGAACAAAATTTGTCAAAACCACCCTAAAAATCAAACAGGGTGCCTCTTTTAAAAGCAGGGGCACACACTGGGTTACAACCAATACACGATTTTGTGCTGTAAACTTGTACATTAGATTAATAGTAACCAACTGCTCCACAGTAGCTGCACCTAGAAGGCACAGGAAGCAATGTGCATATTTACCTACTTGTTATGATAAACAGCAAGGTCAAACTGAGATTTGTACCCATAACATGCCCCATGTAACAGGTTTTGTCTATGTTTACCAAAAGGGGTAAAACATACCCACACAGAAATGGAATGTGGACATGACTCTCAGTAGCTGTGCCTTGGGAAAGCAAAAACCAACCTGCGCAGGCAAACAGCAAGGTGTGGACAAGAGACCCAAAGCAGCAGCACAAGAGTTTTACCCATGAAATGCTCACTGCTAAATTTCTGTGCATATAGAATTTGTATTTAAATTTTCTTTTGATTTTTTTCAGTATAAGTAGCCCAATTCGCAAAAACTATTTGCAAGGTTTGAACACAGTCAAAATTGAATCAGATCATTCAAACATAGATGACATTGGCCACAGGAGCCAAAATTCCTGTCACCATAAAATGGAACAAAAACCAATCAATACAGACACAAGGAATGTAGACATCCGTGATTCAGAAGGCAAAGAAAACAGCAACGTAAGTAAATAATTAGCTAGTAAAAAATGGCACATAATGGTCATACAACCAAATGGAATGAATGATCCACTATTAGAACTAGGTCTGAAAACATGAGGATCTTGGCAGGGATGAAACCTATTAGATGGAATGTCAGCACTGTCGTTCAATGTTGTAAATTAATTGGGACTGGGGTCTTTTTTTTTGTTTTGTTTTTTAGGGAAGGGTGTACAGGGTGTTCAGGATCTTACTACCAGATCGGACTCACAGTGATCCCTCTGTTTACAGCCTCCCAAGAGCTGGGATTACAGGCTCCTGCCACCATGCCCAGTCTCGATTGCTGTTGCAGTATGCCTGGGGAGCAGAGCAGTGGTGGGGCAGGCACTGCAGGCCCGAGGATCGAACCCCAACCCCTGCACCCGCTTGCGGGCATTTTAATCCACTGAGCTATTTGGCTACCCAATGTTGAAAATCATTTGTAACAGATGAAATGCTTCAAGATGTAAATACACAAATACTGAAATACAAGTAAAGCATTCTGTATGTACCAGCAGCCATACCCCAAAAGGAATTCACTAGGACATCTGACTGGCTGAATTGAACGCTGTAATTAGCATGGCTTTCTCACAGTAATCTTCAAAGGCTTGAGGTTTGTAGAATAACAAAGACACTGAGGAGATTTGGT
Source organism: Ctenomys sociabilis (assembly GCA_004027165.1). NCBI lineage: Eukaryota > Metazoa > Chordata > Mammalia > Rodentia > Ctenomyidae > Ctenomys > Ctenomys sociabilis. The sequence continues at coordinate 21,692 of PVKA01021646.1, forward strand.
TTCCTTTAGTATTGCATGAGGTCTGATTACAAAACCAACCACCAATAAAGAAAAAGAATTGATAATCTGGCTACTATCTGCTCAAGATGTGGAGAAATTTGTGGATAATTGTCTAGCAATTTACATCATGTGAATACATGGCTACTGAACATCTTGAAGCATTTCACGTTCACTGTAACTTCAGGCAGTGTATTAAAAAAAACCCTTCAAAGTATGGCATAAAATTTTATGCCCTCATAAATGCAAATATTATGTTTTCAATTAGAAATTTATCCTGGAACTCAAGACACCAGATCCTTTATATGTATAGTAAAAAAACCAAACGATAATTGTGAATGAACTTGTTGCCCCCACCTCCCAAACTAATTGGAATGTGACATCTGACCTAGTTTCCAACTGATGTTTCATTTGCCAGTACAGCACAAGTTGACCAGAATAGGAACTGTATATAGGAACAAAGCACGAAGTCCAAATGAATGGTTTCAATTCCAAACAGATAATTATATAGTTCAATCTTTGGATTTTAGGAAGAAGTAACAGTGGTTTCACATGCAAAGGAAAACAAACTGGTACTGATGACCTCAACTCTGCACCATGATGGAAAGGGATTTCTTAAAAACAGCAAAAGAACACAAGAATCAACCCAGCAGATCCTAGATGATGCAGGGTAATGTAAGGAAAGAGTGAAAATGATATAACACCTGTTCACAGAATGGCAGAAAAGTTCCCAAGCAAGGAAAAAGAATTAGATACACAGTGAGGCATATAGTACTCCAATCAGCTTTAATTAAAAGTGGGGTGAGATAGCTCGTTGGACTAAAGCACTTGTTTGGACAAGTTTAGGTAAGCACACGATGATGATGTTAGATCCCTGGCACCACATCATGGGCCAGCTCTGCTGCCAGGCCAGGCGGAGTTGGCCAGAGTGAAGACATAGTGGGACAAGCCTATAATCCCAGCACTGGGGAGGCTAAAAGCAGAAGGATCACCACATGAGACCCTACAACAACCAAATACATTAAAAAAAATAAATATGCATCAAGGCATGTAATAATCAAGATTCCAGAAATTTGGGCCAGCCCGATAGCCAGCAGACTAAAGTGCCTGCTTAGGCAGGCACAGGGACCTGTGTTCAATCCCATGTGCCATGTTGGCCCTGCCCCAGGGCTACACTAAGACAGTGATTGATACTGGGTGTAGGGACTGCATGCCTGGGAAGCTGAAAACAGGATTACTACAAGTCTGATCTGTATAGTATAAAGGCCGATAGACTCTGTACTAAATATATATTTTTAAAAGAGATTCCAGAAATTCAACACCAAAACAGAATATTTAAAGCTATTGCAGAAAATAAACAAATCAGGGGCCTAGGAGATGGCTCAGTGGAATTAAGTGCTTCCCTGGCAAGTGCAAGGGCCTGAGTTCAATCCCAGGTTCTGCCAAAAGAAAAAGAATCCCCTATAAAGGAAAGCCCAACAGAATCACAGCAGGCCTTAACACAAATCCCTAAACCCCTAAAACAAAACCTCCAATCTGATATATCTTGAAAAACTCAAAACTGATAGAAAAATAAAATACTTCTATAACAACACCTAGGGAAATTCAAGACCACAAAGCATTCCAAAATGTTCTGAAGGACATTCTAGAAAGAAACAAGGACTACAACTCCATGAACCCCAATAAAATGAAGCTACTTTGACAAAACAAAAGCCTGAGATAGTAACTTTCTACAACAAAACTAAAGTAGTAGATGTTATTGATGAGTTATATGGCAACTGTGTCACTCAAAACAGAAAGCACTGGCCAATGGTTGTTTTACCTGATCCTAAACATGTAGCATAAATAGTTTGATAGCTTATGAAGAAGACAGCAAGTGCAAAATATTATGGAGAAACTTTTTAGAAGATTGTTACTAGAATGCCTAAGAGATCATTTATAGGAGAGGAAAAACAAAATGTTTCTAAGAACTACACAAAAAAATTAGGGAGCACCGATTGGCTGACTAGTGAACAGGCAGGTTCAAAGACCTACTACTGACATCACAAAGACCTACTACTGACAACAGGAAAACAAAAAAGACGTCAACTGTGCCCTTTTTTAGGCACAGTCACTTAGGGTCTTCTAAGTGACTAAGGTGCACAGGCTGCGTTCAAACTTGAGATCCTTCTACCTCAGCTTCTAGACACAGGAAAACAAGATATATGCTATCCTCATAAGAAATACTTGTGTCCGGCACATGGCACATGCAGTTTTAATGTGTGAAGATTGCCTTGAATGTGATAGCTGAAGTAAAAGAGTTCTTCAAAAATAAAATTCTACTGGTATTTTCACCTCTCTTTTGTTATTTTTTAAATTCTGTACATGAAAAAGTGTTGAAAATTTTGATGTTTTTATAAATCACTTAGTATTAGAAATTCAATACATTTTTTTTCCTGTTAACTATTCATTGTAATACAGCAAAAACTCAAAATTAAAGTAATTCATCAATAGAAATATCCTAAAGAATAAACAAGGATATTATACATTCACAAGAACGTGTGTTAGAACAAAATTGGCATTACGTCGTCCACTAAAAGTGCCTGGATTAAAATCAAGATACTCATAATGGATTATCAGAAAATTTAAGGACTTTTTAAGACTGGTTCATTTGACAAAAGGACAACAAGCGAACAGCACTGGACCACAGAGTAGTTTCTCTGCCCTGAAGTACTATTCTCCCTTGCTCCTAAGCCTGGCAACCCACTGGTTTTTTTTTTTTGGAGGGGAGTGAGGATGACACCCAGGGTCTTCACACTGAGCTACATCGCCAGCCATTTTTATTTTGTGACAGGGTCTAGTTAAGTTGTGCAGGGGATGCTGAAACTTGAGATCCTCCAACCTCAGCTTCCAGAGAACTGGCATTATAGGTATGAGCCACTACACACAGTTTAAACTCTTCACCATCTTAATGTATGTGACAGGGTTGGGGTATATAGCTCAGTGGCACAGTGCCTGCTTGGGAAATATAAGGTCTTAAGTTCAATTCCTGGTGCAAAACAATAAATAAAAAACTGTGCCTTTTCATGCCACATGGAATTAGCATGTAGCCTTTGCATTTTTCCTTAACAAAAAATAAGTGTTCCCCATCTTTTCACAGCTTGAGAACTTGTTTTCTCACTGCTCAGTAATACTCCTTCATCTGGACATGTCAGCTTATTTATCTGCTCACCTATAAAAGGCATCTTGGTTGCACCCAAGTTTTGTCAAATACAAATAAAGCTGCTATAAACTTTTGTGTGTACCTAAATGTAGCATGCAATTAATAAGAAAGAAATCTGGCATTTTCAGAATAGAAATAGTCGAAATTTGCATTTTGAATGTTGGTTTGCTTCCAAAGCATTACACAGAGCAATCCACATAAATACTTTCTACAAACAGTTCCTTGACATATTGAGGTTAGGATTTATAAAGATCTATGAAAAGCTCTCTGCTTAACTGTAAAATACTTACAGTTTGGTGCAAAACTGCTAAATGCTATCAACAGTAATAAAAAGTAAGTATAAAATGCTTCAGCTTAACTCAAAAAGAATAGCCATCAGTAAAAATCAAGTAATAACTGTCAGCAAGGCTGTGGGGAAAGGAGCCCTTCCACATTGTTGGTGGGAATGTAAATTAGTATGGAAGTCATACTAATGGAAATCAGCATGAAGATTCCTTAAAACACTGAAGCTATCTCACCCAGCTATCCCATCCCTAATATCTTCCCCGAGTTGAACAACAGTGACACATGCATACTGATGTAGCAGCACAATTCACAATAGCTAACTTTTGGAAGTGCTTATGTCTTAGCAGATGAAAGAAAAGAAAATGTGGTATTTACACACCATGGAGTCCTTCTCTGCCATAATGATACACTGAAATCATTTACCATAGATGAACCTTAAGACTAGTGTTAAATTAAATGAGCCAGATGCATACATGAGCTTAAAGGTCTCATGGTTTCTCTTATATGAATATAAATAAAGAGTAAAATAAAAGATAGGCAATTCAAAGGAGGGAGACATGGCATGTGCCTATAATCCCAGAGCTTGTGAAGTTGAAAACAAGAGGATTACTGTGAGTCCAATCTGCATAGTGAGACCCTGTACTAAATACATAAAAATAAAAATAATTTTAAAAAGGAGGGAGACAGATCTTTCTCAAAGGGGAAGGTGATCAAGAGATGGAAGGGAGAAGGGAAGGGCAGATTACAATATGTTAGGCCCAAGTACCAACTCCACACAAGAATGTAAATATGTACTGCAAACATGGACTAATCAACAATGAAATACAACACCTAAACTGATTCTTTCGGCAAGCTTTCATCTAATACAAGTCACATATAACACTGTTGAGAACATGCTCCTCGACTTATGACAAAGGCAAGCCAAAAATGCATTTTGGTGAATAACCTAACCTAACAAATACCATATGTGCTCAGCACCACAACCACTGCACGGTACTAGTCATTCACAACCAAGAGGTTATTAGGAGCTGTCCTTGCTGCCACTGCCCAGCACTACAGGCAAGCAGGAAGAATACTGTGCATACTGTGCTGTATATTTCTATGTAGGTCTCTATCAACTATGTGTCACTTTCATACCATAAGGCTGAAAAATGTTCAGTGAAATCATCATACATAGGGGACTGTCTGTATTTGGATTCCCATGAGTGATCTATGAAAGCCAGAACAAGTAGCAAGAGAAGATGGCTTGCAGCAATTCTCACCTAGTCTGCCTCCCAGCTATGTATCAATTTTTGTATGTATAAACAACTGTAAGGGGGAAAGATCAATATGCAAACGAGACTCTATGTGCTCAACAAAGCCTAAGCTTTAGACATCTTAGCCCTCTTCTGGATGTCTGCCAGCCCACATTACTAGTAGTTACGAATGCCTCTGGTTCTCCTCAACATGACCTCTACTAAGCTGGCTCTTATTTTTCATAGTACAGTAACTATTATTGACTTTAACTGAATGTCGGACTGAAGGGATCTTGAACACAGGGATATAAAATCACCTTTTGTGCATGCTGAGGACAAAATTCAGTGACAAAAAGGACAGCACAAAAAGAACCACATCATTTCTACCCTACCTGTTCTGTTGAGCCGTGCCATGTTCATCATGGCTTCTTGGTATGCCAACTCGACGTCTTCTTGGGTGACCACTAGTTTAATTTTATTCCATTTCTCAGGCTAATAACAGGAATGCCAGTGGAGGAAGGGAAAATGTGATTAATCTTACTGCTAACCATTGACATAGACAGCATCATTTTTCTTAGTCATCCTTTGGGGCTTTTTTCTTTGCTGGGTGATCAAACTCAGTGTTGTTAACAGAGCTCCAGCCCTGCCTTCCTGGGAATTTCATACACCTAACTCTGTACATAAATTAAGTGTTCTAACATTTTTCCTATAATTATTAAGTGTCCATTGAACCTATCATTATGCTCTTTTCTATCTTATCCCACATTCCCATAATCAAATACCACAGCATATTGGCCGTGCAAAGCTAGCAGGACAGACAGGCAAGAGGAGATGTGTGATTATGGGGCTGCAGTCTGCTCTTTGGCAAGGTACAAAGCACATTACTAATAGTTACGAATGCCTCTGGTTTTCCTCATCATGACCTCTACTAAGCTGGCTCTTATTTTTCATAGTATAGTAACTATTATTGACTTTAATTGAATGTTGGAATGAAGGGATCTTGATGAACACAAGGATATAAAAACATCTTTTGTGCACGCTGAGGACAATATTCAGTGACAAAAAGGACAGCATAAAAAGAGCATCATAAAAAGCCATGTCTCTCCAAGTCTGATCTTCAAAGAATTCAGCATCAGTTCCTGGCACCTTGTCATCATGGACCAAAATTTGCTGCCCCTATGCATGCATCCAACCACTTGGTTTTCTAGTGATAGTACAAAAAATACCCTGGGGTGTGGCTCAGCTGTAAAGTACTTGCCCAGAACAGAGGCCTTGAGTTTGATCCCCAGAAACACAAAACACATATGCATGCACTCATGAACCACTGCTTTCTAATAATCCACTCCCCGGTACAGTTACTACAAATTAGACATCACCAATCGCTTCTGTCTGTGTTATCCTGTTACTTTTTCTTTTTTTTTTTTTGTATTTTAGGGAAGGGTCTATAGGGTGTTCAGGGTCCCACTATTAGATCAAACTTGCAGTGATCCACCTGTTTATCGCCTTCCAAGAGTTCAACTGCTATCTCAGCGTGCCCTGGGGCAGGGCCCACACAGTAAGCCAGGAATCCCTGCCCCTGTACCTGTTAGCAGGCACTTTAATCTGCTAAGCCATTTGGCCTGCCCTATATCCCCTTACTTCTGCTTGTGTATGTAACAAATATTCTTAATTATAGTTTCTCCTTGCTTTAAAAAAAAAAATATCCTCTTACCTCTGACCTTCATAAAAAGCATACTGAGTCTTTTGAACTTGCTTTTTCAATTCTGAGAACTTTTTTAAAGCTAGTCTTAAAATGTAGCAAAGGTGTTGTGAAGCTGAGGTGGAAGACACCAGAAGTCCCCAGCCCTCATCTCTGCCACCTGTATGACTCGCCTGCTTCTAGCTCCTTCGTTAGGCTGTGCAGTACTAGATGTTTTTCCACACAGCACTCTGATTTCCCCACCTGGTCTTATTTTTTAATCCCCCCACCCTGTGACAAGTCAACCCAACTCTGAAAGCTCACTGTTCAGTGCCCACCACAGTGGTTTACTCACAATATCTAGCCACTGGTGTACAGCAACAGCCACTTGCGTACCAAGGGGTTTTGTTAACACAAGCACATCTCCAGGTACTGCATTATCTGGCCTGAGGAAAAGGAAAAAGGCATGTGTGAGTCAAACTAAGGAAATTAATTGTATTATGAAAACAGAAGGAAAATCCTATAAAACATAACTCTTTTTAGTCTTCTCAAACTTAAGCTGACTACCACCATGAACTGGACATAGCCTTAAGCACTTCCTGCTTCTTAGGCACTGGCAGATCACACTATTAAAAGGAAAAAGAAAGTGTCCACAAGCTTAAGTATATCGAGCAATTAGCTATAAAATATACAAAAGTAGCAAATAATTTAGTCTTAAAAAGTTTTATCAGCTGGGCGTGGTGGCGCATGCCTGTAATCCCAGCACTCGGGAGGCTGAGGCAGGAGGATTGTTGTGAGTTCGAGACCAGCCTGAGCTACAAAGTGAGCTCGAGGCCAGCCTGAACTGCATAGTGAGACCCTGTCTCAAAAAGACAAAAAAAAACAAAAAAAAAAAAGTTTTATCAAACTACTTTCCTTTCATACTTATAATTCACCAGTTCAACTTTTCAAAGACTGCTTGATTATGGTCACTTAAGTAGTGGAGATTTAGATGGGACTTTCTGGGTTTGGGGATTTGGCTAGAATCTGAGTGAGGTGTTTTTATAATGTCTACATCCAGGTTCCCAATCTTTCACCAGTAGAAAGTACCCAGACTCACTGGGTGGCCCTTGTCTTAAAGACAGAAGTAATAAGGACTTCCCTCAATCCCTGCCCCCTCCCCAAAAAACCCACCCAGAATGATTCCTACAAAGAAGGTAGCTCCACACTGGTACCATCACAACCAGATTGGGGTCTATCACTCAGGACTTTCTCAGATCTCTTTCTTCTCAGCTCAAACAACATCCCTCATCCTGGGCTACCCACTTGCCAACCTAAGGCAAAAACCAATCCAGCATGCAGATTCCAGAACTAAGCCCTAAAGTCAATCTGTAACATTTGTATGCCCCACCAGCCTTGAGCACTAGTTCTGTGATGCTATACAAGAGACTCACATCCTCAAAACCAGACCATCAGAGAAATACACTTCCACTCTAGCTAAACCATACCTGAAAGCTGGTGAGCCCTTTCACTTCTCTGGTTATATGCCACCTACGATTTATATTATGTGTGATTTATATTATGTGTGATAAAGCTGTGGGGTTAGTTTTAAGTTTACTGGCAAAACATTACTGAACATAATTGTTGGCAACAAAACTGAAACTTGCCTTCCCATCAGTCCTCCCTCACCTTTGTTCTTTGCCATAGGGTCAAGCTGTATAGTTCAGCCTGGAATTGAATTTACTGTGTAATCCAGAGCACCCCAAATGTAAGAACTCATGGTGATCCTCCTACCTTACTTAGCCTCTCAAATGCTGGAATGCACGCACCACCACACTCAGCTTACTCAGTTTTTCAAATAGAAAATTGAAGTGGGCAAGACAGATACACCTCACAATCTACATGGAAAGTTTGAGAATTACCATGGTGTACTGTCTGTTGGTAAAATAAAACCTTACTTAAGGTAAGTAAAATGCAGGATCCTTATCAGGAAGGTACTCAAGACATTGGGCCTAAAAGGACCAATTAAAACATGGACACTCATAAGAATAAGGTTAAATCACAACAAGTAAGCAAACACCAAGACCTTTGCTATCTGCTGTGCTTCTTGGGCTGTGAGGAAAAGGCAGAGCTGTATGCAGGGCAAGCTGCAGCAGCCCTCTGTTGCTAGCACATGGCATCTGACCCTGGAGCTCACTTAGCTATCAGGAAAGTAACATGTAGAATGATTTGCTATTTCTGTACAGTCATTCACTGGAATACTCTAAGGTCCAAATAAAGGAATATGTGCTTAACGTCTGCAGCAGAGTAGCTTGGCAGAGAACATGCTTCTGGAAAGCCTAGTTGCTGAGGCACAGGGAGAGGTTCAGTCTTTAGGCACTTGGTACCTCTGAGTTCTCAGCCAGATAAACATAATACTGCTCAGTGCCTACTCAAAATAGACACACATGGAATTTTGCTACTTCATAAAACAGAACAGAGGGGCCCTCTTTTAGACATCAAACATGGAAAGGAACAACTTATGGTGAGCTACTTCTCCAAAGACAGAGAAATGGCCAAAACACCCATGGAAAAGTAGGTGCTTACTATCAACAGTCACCTGGGAAATGCAAAGCAAAAATACCAAGCAATACTATTTTATATCCACTAACTAGGACACTGTAACTACAGCATCACAATATAACAACTCTGGACAGGATGTGGAGGAACTTACGCCCACATCAAACAGAAAACAAAACACACTTGAGCACTCACATCACTATTATTCATTTAGAACAGTGGTGTTGAGCCTATGTCATGTGTGCTGTGGCTATTTGTTATCACTGAAAAGTCTTAAATTTTCTACCACTAATCTAGAGAAAAATATATCCCAAAGGTCCATTAACAGATAAATGGCTAAAGAAAACATGGTATACCCCAACAATGGGTTATTCAGCTATAAAAAAGAAGGCAGTGCAGATTTACTCTACCAACTGAAAATGTGCTACCTTAACAAAGCCAAATACAAAATGTCACATACTACATAAAATGTCCAGAACGGACAAATCTCTACAAAGTGTGGATTAGTGGTTTCCAGAGAATGAGGAAAGGAGGAAACTGGAAAGAAGTGCAAATGCATATAGTTCTTTTTTTTTTTTTGAGACAGGGTCTCATTATGCAGTTCAGGCTGGCCTTAAGCTCACTTTGTAGCTCAGGCTTGTCTTGAACTCACAACAATCCTCCTGCTTCAGCCTCCCGAGTGCTGGGATTACAGGCCTGCGCCACCACGCCCTCTTCTGAGGTGATGGAAATGCTCCAGGATTGGACAGTGGTGATGGAGGCATATGTAATCAATGAACTGGTTAGTTCAAAAGGTGGATTATATGTTAAGTGCTATTTTGTTACAAATTATAAATCAATTTTAAAAATCTATACATTTTCAGACCCTGGGGTACACTAAGACAGCAATTGAGACTGGGTGGGGTGGCGTGCACCTGTAATCCCAGTGCTTAGGAGGTTGAAAACAGGAGAATCAGTACGAGTCCAATCTACATAGTGAGACCCTGTAGATCCATCCTATATACCCTGTACTAAATAGAAAAGAAAAAAAAAATCTATACATTTTCAAGAATAAGATCAAAGTAATGATACACACTAAAAGTGAACAAACCTTAAAACTTTAAACATGCTAAAATCCACCATGATAACGGCTGTACTCTGCAAATGTGCCAAAGCCCACTGAATCACATGACTTAAAATGGGTGAATTGTATAGTGTGAATGATGCCAGTTTCAACTCACTATCTTTTCAAAGAAAATGCAGAAGAGATAACAGACCAGGTAACACAAAACAAGTATCAACTTACATGATAAATTCATTGGGCTGGCAGACAGTTGTAGCGACTCCGCCTAGGACAATCCAGGGGTTTAATACTGTTTGGCCACCTGTTACAGATGTTCCTGCTTCCTCTGCCGCATCTTTAAAACCCTGTATAATTAAGGGCATCACTTTATCCCTTTCCTAGGGTATAAAAGGACAAAATGAAAAGTCAAATCGGTCTCTTTAAAAACCCTGAAAAGAAAATTCTACATTTTGTCATAAAAGGATCATACAATCCTAGAGAAAGCTGACAGAACAAAAATAGTTCAGAATTTTACACTGTAATCACTCATCAAATGCTCCAACATGTTCTAGCTTACTAGATAAATGAAGTCCAGACACAAAAGAAATATAGGCCATATGCAACTTGGTCCACAGCCTGGCCCTGCATCAAAAGACCACTCACTAAAAGAATAACAAGGGGCCAGGGAGATGGCTCAGTGGAATATGCGCTTCCCTAGCAAGCACAAGGGCCTGAGTTCAATCCCTGGTTCCACCAAAAAAAATAACAAGACTACTTCATCACATGTGTACTCCCTGCTTCAAGGAGGCTTCATGTGACCTGCAGACCACTCAGTACAAGTCATTCAAGCTCATGCTGCTAGGACAGAAGGCCTACTGAAAACTAGGATTTCTATACAAACTGAAGTGGACAGGGAATAAAAACAAGCACCATACCTATGAAAAATAAGCTAAGTAGTAATTTATTCCTAGTTTAAACAGGTAGCAGGGACACAGACATTGCCTGATAACAACACAGAACCATGAGGCATGATGGCCTGATGGAGTGGCCCCCAACATACAACATCCCTGGACCTAGCTATTACTGTGGTCTTCACATTTTGCCTGCATATTTAACTCCATTAGTAATAATCATACATTATGAAAACATCTACTTTTAGGTTTTGGTCTGCCTTGAAAAGAAGCACGGAGCAGTGATACAAGTAAAAGGATACACAGGCCAGAGTCTCTCATGTTAATTTCCTGGATGCTAGATGGAATGCTGGAAGCCACATGACCTAGAGTCTTCATTTCCGGATGGGAACAAGTCAAGTGTGAAGGGATGGGGACCCCCTACTTACTCTGTTACAAATTATAAATCAATAATGACTTACCCTGTCAGTCATTTTATTACTGACTCCAAGGAGCATCAGCATATTGTCACATTCTGTAACCCCCATTGCATACAGGTCACTGAGGACATTGGCACATGCTATCCTACCCTGGGAAGAGAGAGGAAAAGTCAGAAAGTACAACTGGGGACTTTCCATCTGTAGAAACAAAGAGCAGCCTCCAAGGAAAACTTGGGACTTTCCAGGAAGGGCAGCTGTGGGACAGATCCTCAGCTTTTACATTTGCAGACTAGCTACTTCTCATCACAGGGCATTCATCATCCAAGACAATCCTGTTACCACATCCTTTCTTGTACAAAGAACTTACCTGGTTTTCTTTCCTACTAAGAATATTACAAGCCTGACTTCTTTCGATTGGGAGGTGGTGAGTATCCAGAGAAGCCAGGTTAGAAAGCATTGTCTATGGTCTAAAAAAAGTCAGGGAGGGAGTCTGACAACATTTCACTCCCAGCAAACTTGAAAACAGCCACATAATCTAAACAGATTCCTCAAAAATGCTGATCTTATTGGTATGGCAAATGGACAGTGCTTCTGTACATAGACTTGGGTATTTTTCTAGCTCCTTTTCAAGGATGTTAAGAAATAGAAAAATTATCTTATTTGAAAAAAGGAAATATAGAGGCATAAAGTCACACTATTTTCTAGTCAATTATCTAATTTCAAACTTGAAACATCATTTGAGTAAGATCCTTCTCAATTGGGAAGTAGATCAAGATGAGGGAGGAAAGGGAGGGGAGGCAATAGGAATTGAGATGTGTCAGGAGCACGTGCCAGCTCCACCCAAGGGATGAATTGAACACTACACACTGCAAACAAGGAAACCAAAATTTAAAATTAGAAAACGTTCTAAACTACTCAAGATAAAAAAATAAGTGTTCAACAGAACTTAATAGTATTCAATAGAAATATGGCAATAAACATTTTTCATTATCACAGGACACATTTTAAATGCAAGTTGTCATTATTGTACTTTTTATAGCAAAAAGCAAGTGACCAGTTTTTCTTTTGATGTACACTAGTCAAATAGGAAAGCAACACTACCATTTCCCTTGTCTGTTTAGCTGCTTATCTTATGTTTCTTTTCTTTTTTTTCTCCTTTCATTTATGTAATTGGTATAAGGTCTCACTATGCAGCTTAGACTCGAAGTGATCCTCCTGTTTTCAGCCTCCCCCGAGCTGGGATTACAGGCATGTGCCATCACACCCAGATTCGGTCACTGGCTCAGTGTGCCCCAAGGAAGGGCCAGTGTGGCATGTGGGACTGGGGATCAAAACCTGATCCCTGCACTTGCCAAAGCAGGCTTTACCAGGCCTGCTTTCAACATCTTCAAGGTGAACAGATATCATGCAACTTGGAGATGACAATCACTGGTCAGGGGGCAGCAATTTTCTGAGTGCTCTAAAATGCAATGAAGAATGCCAGAGAGGGAACTGTGGTTTTAATCTCTGTCATCAGATTAAGTGGGACATTGGAGTATGGCTGCTCCCTGCCCTAACTCTCAAAAGAGTGTTGTTCTAGAGGAGGAATAGATAGAGGAGCAGAAGGAATACTGGCTCCTAATAACCTGTTCCCTTATTATGGGCACTCAAGAGGTGAACATTTCCATTTTGTTGCTGCATGGCCTTAGTTCCTATGTGTGCAGCTTGGCCCCATGTCCTCACAACACAGGAAAGACTTCTGGCATTTTGTAATGAGTGGAATATTCCCATCTCTTTGCTGTCAGACAAATTGGGCCAAAGCTGGGTAGGTTAAAGAGTTGGAGGCCACAAGCATGTAGTGACCAACAAAGAAATAAATCATTAAGCAGTGCACAGGGGGCCGGGGAGATGGCTCAGTGAAATAAGTGCTTCCATGGCAAGCGCAAGGGCCTGAGTTCAATACCCAGTCCCCTTCCCCACAAAAAGCAATGCACAGCACCAATTGGTAGGAACTTTTAACTCAGTAGCTTACAAGACAGTGATGAGCACAGATGGCTGAGTGGGTATTAACCAGTGTATTAGAATAAATGTTCAAAGAGTCTAATTGTGATGAGATGCTAGGTTCCTTTATTCCTAGAAGGAAACACTTAAAGAGTATAGAAAGATATCTAGCCTGAAGTAGGAAAGGTGAAGTTTTCAAATATCAAAGAAAGGTACAAGGAAAAAGCAACATGAGTTCAACAGTACTCTCCTAAAACAGGTGTCCTCATAAACATGTGGACATTCAGGTACAGAGGAGGCAGAGTGACTTCCCCATTCCTCTTGCTATACACAGTGCCAGGTGTGCGCAGTGGAACATATCAAATTGCTGTAACTGTGGGAGCGCCTGCATAGTGTAATTTGGATATAGTAAAAACGGAAGCCACATTATGGTCTTTTGTAAGCCCCAACCAGAAGTCAACACTAATGTACAAGCAGTTCTAGTTATAAATACATTGGGTCCAACTTACCATCATGTAAGGGTCGTCTACAATAGGATAAATGTAATCCGTGGTTTGAACCAAGGAAAGACCACCGTGCCTCAAAGGAATGACGCAAGTATCCATTCCAATGCCTGGGAAGATGGAAGCCATCAGCATCCAAAAATAACAGGAGTAAGAGAGAGCCATCATACTTTATAAAACCAACAATACTCCTCAAAGGAGCCCTTCTGTCTAAGTCACTTATGGAAACGCCACACTGCCAAAGAAGCCAAGTGTTTCCAATCAAGGAGCATAACGGAAATAAATGTGACACATAACTAGAGTAACACAGAAAATATGAACAAAAATGTGTTAGTCATCAAGACTTCTATATGGTATCATTTTTAAACCTTAATGCCTTACTTTTTTTCTGTATTTTTTGTATTATTTTAGTGCCTTACTTTATCATGATTGGTACACATAGAATTTTATCTGAAGATGAGACTAGTATAAATACTCATGTTATTTAATCTATAGTTACCTTGAGCACATCTTTAGACATCCTACTTTCCCAATAGAATATTTGCACAATATTTTACATATAGAACATCAACACTGTTACTTTTGCACTTTAGTCAAAAATGAAAAGTCAAAGCAGGAATTCAAAACGTCCAATCAGGTGTATAGCACCCCAGCATCTATGTGATCCATTTGCTTTGCATATTTTTAAAGCACTTTTTAAATTTAATGTTATTACCTTAGTGAGAAACTTATACACACATTTACTAACTCTTTAACAGAGGCGTGGTAGCACACACTTGTAATCCCCAAACTCAAGAAGCTAAGGGAGGAAGATTACCATGAGCTGAGACCAATATGGGCTGCACAGTAAGTTCCAACCATTCTGACCAACACATAGAGAGGTGGTGTTTCAAAACACAAAAACCCCAGGGTCTGGCCTTAATTTATCTTCTCTTCATTAAAAACAAACTACTCAGTAAGACTGTAAGAAACATTTTAATTTACTAAAAACTATTTTTAAATGTATGAAAAGATTGTGTAAGTCACTGACCAGCTAATTCAAAAAGATTTCCACCAGGTATGGTGCTACATGCCTGTAATCCCATCATTCTGGAAGTCTGAGGTAGGAGGATTACAAGACTGAATCCAACCTGACGAATTCAGTGAGATCCTGTCTCAAAACATGTATGTGTACACACATGCAGCTCAGTGAAAACCTGGGCTCAATTCCCAGTATGAGAGTAGGGTGAAAGTATTCCTTTTTAAAAATTAGTTTTGACATTGTCAAGACTAATAGCTACAGCAGGCTGTACTTCCTTGAAAATCATCCGTAATGCAGATTCAGACTGGCATTTCCAAGTGGATTCACACTCTGTAACAGCCAAAGGTAGAAAAAATATATATATATCAGAATGAAGTTCAGAAGGCAGCAAGTGGACTCTACCTTGTAAATTCAGGGTTAAGGACCTTTCATATTTTGTAGATGCAAAATTGTCGGAAACCACCAGCTCATACTGTAACAGCAACAGCCCCAACAGTGGCTGGTCACTGTGGCCCTTTTACTTCCTGGTGTTGTTCCACTGTTACTAATACAAAAAGAAAATCAAGCTTAATAATAAGCCAGGCTACAAAGACAGGTTGATTTTTTTAAAAAACTAAACAGAGCAGAAATCTTGGGGGTATGTGTGGGGGGGGGGGTGTTGAGGACTGAACCCAGGGCCTCACACTGAGCTCATCCCAAGCCCCTTTTTATTTTGTGGCAGGGTCTTGCTAAGCCACTATGTTACCCAGGCTGGACTCAAATTTGTGCCCTTCTGCTTCAGCCTCCAGAAGGCCGAGATTACAGGTGTGTACAACATGCCCAACTCAAGGCACAAACTTTTAGAAAATCCAGTTAAGCAACACAATTCAATTAATTTCACAAGTCTCATAAATTGGGGACAATGGAACACATCTCACTCATCCCCCATTTTCAACTGAAGGACAAGTATATTAACTTATCCCAACAACGCATGTGTACAAGCTTTTACAGATCTCACACAACAGTGTCTTTACAAGTAAGTGTACCCAACTTCAACTCAGTTTCCTTAAAGTCCAAATTCCAAAACTGGCTAGGCTGAGTGTCTAGTACTATTTATTCTGGAAAACAGTGAGGCCTGTACTTTCTTATTTGGTTTCTACTTAAAACTACAGGACTACATTTCTGAGTGTTAGCTTGAAAATGCTTCTAATTTGGGTTAGCCTAAATTTAAACAGTTCCACAGGCTCTGTAAACTTCATTCCTATACTTAGTGAGCTCCTTCATCAGAGTAACTAGACACTAAAGCCTAAAACCTTATTATATACACACAATCCTCCACAACTGTGACAACTCCTCCACCAGGGTGAAGGCCAGTACTGTCCCCACAGGAGTCACCAGCCAAGTATAGACACTGAACACTTGAAATGAACTGAGCCAAACTGCAACGTGCAATTACAATGTGTATGTATATGTGTTCCCTTATGTTTGAGGCAGGTAAGGTTCCCTCCACCCCAACTAAAACAGCTCTCTTCTGTATGCTGGGGAAGA
This sequence comes from Ctenomys sociabilis, assembly GCA_004027165.1. Lineage (NCBI taxonomy): Eukaryota > Metazoa > Chordata > Mammalia > Rodentia > Ctenomyidae > Ctenomys > Ctenomys sociabilis. Next base: position 38,030 of record PVKA01021646.1, read on the forward strand.
AAGGATTACCTTAAAACTCAGAACCAACAGGTATCAGACTTCATACATTACCAACAGTCAACACAAACATTGTTATGTGCTAAAAAGAATCACTTTATATATTGGATTAAATAAAATAATCAATTTCAACTGATTCATTTCCTTTTTCTTTTTTTTTAATTATTTTAGGGAAGGGTATACAGAGTGTTCAGGGTCTCACTACTAGATCGGACTCAGTGATCTGCCTATTTATAGCCTCCCAAGAGCTGGGATTACAGGCCAGTACCACCATGCCCAGCCCAGTCTCAATTGCTATCTCAGAGTGCCCTGGGGGTGGAGCCAGCAT
>PVKA01021647.1:0-38354 GCA_004027165.1 Ctenomys sociabilis
AGATCTATTGAGTTGTAACACAAGACAGGCCTGGAAGAAATAATTTTCAAAATATGTTTGTTATAAAGGATCTGTGTTCACAATATATAGCAAACTCTAAGAAATTAATAGTAAGAAACAGCCAAATAAGAAATGCCCTAAATATTTCAATAATAACTTTCCAATATCAAATAAATTTATGATAATTAAACATACAAGTAAATGTTTAATATCATCATTTATTAATTAAATTCAATTACAGTAAAATGGTAATCAGGTATTAATATGTGCAAACTAAAATGAAAGTATACATAAATAAATAAATGATTAAAGACATGCACATTAAATCTTTTTCAGTTTATGAAAAAATATGACAAAAATTCATTACAAAATAATAGTAGAATAATAATAGTTAATACCCTATTATTGCTATCTTAAATGTAATTACTCAGAGTACAAAGTAGAACATGAAAAATTCCCCAAACAATATTAGCACAAAGTTTTCCTTTCAATGTACTAAGAGAAAGTGGTGATACAGGCATCTTGTCTTTTGTTGTTTGGATTTTTTTTTTTTTTTTTTTACCGTTTTCCCTTTCCTGGTTTTCTCCTTCCCTAACTCTTGCTTTTCTTTCCTTTTCAGCAATTTCTTCCTATTGCACAATTATCAATTGCACATTGTGTTTCCTATTTATTCTTACATTTTCTCACACCAGAGAAACAATACAATGCTTACACATGTGGTATGATTTAGTCTACTTAAGAGTATGGTCTAAAGCTGCATCCATTCGCCGGTAGAAGTCTCAAGTTCATCATTCTTTAAGGCTGAGTGGTACTTCCTTGTACACAAATGCCACACTTTTTTTTTTTTATCTAGTCCTTGGTTGTTAGGCATTTAGGTTGATTCCTAGATTTAGCTATTAAAAATTGGGCTGCTATAAGCATGCATACCTATATCACTGTGCTATAATATTTTCATTTCTTCTGGGAAAATATTCAGACGGGCAATAGCTTGGTCAAATAGTACAAGGGAACAGGTGCTTTCCATCAAGTATTGATATGTTAAACTTTCAATCCCTACAGAATGTGAAGGAAAAAAGAAAATTTAAAAATAGAAAAACATTAAAAAATTAGGAATAGACAATTACATATGTTTACACAGAAATTTAGAAATCTTCAATCCAAATTATTTTGAAGAATCTTATACCAATTTGCATAGTGCCTGTGCCAGTCTACACTCCCACCAACAGCGGAGAAGAGTTCTTTTCTTTTCTCTATAGCCCTGACAGCATTTGGTATTGGTTGATTTCTTGATGACAGCCATTGTTTCTGGAGTGAGATAGAATCTAAGTGCTGTTAATTAAATTAAATGTAATATTACTTCCAGGAATGATTTTGGAAGTATTGTTTCCAGGAATGATTTTGGAAGTATTGTTTCCCTTTCAAGTTCATTAAAGAGTTTCAGAATTAGTGCTATTATGTTTTCTCTCGACATCTTATAGAATTCAACTGTAAATCCATTATGACATGGGTTTTTCTTTGTAAGTTTCTAATTACAATTTTTATATCATGGATAATGAGTTATTTATAATTTTTAATATCTTTCTGATTCAAGTTTGACAACTCATGTGTCTTGGAGTCTGTCATTTGTTCTGTGTTTTCCATTTGTTAGAGTACATGTTCTCTAAATATGTGTTGATGGTTTTCTGAATCTTCACAGGCTCCAGTGTAATTTCATGTTTTCCATTCATAATTGCTTGAATTTGCATGATTTCTTCCTTCAATTTCATAAAGTTTGGCAGTGATTTATCAATTTTATGTGCTTTGAAATATCAACTCTTCAATTCATTGATTCTTTGTACTGTTTACTCTGTTGATTGTATTCATTTCTGCTTTTTATAATTTTCTCTCTGATAGAAAACTTGGGCTTGACTTGTTCTTATTTTCCTAGAAACATGGGGTTCAGCATTAGATGATCTGAGCTCATTCTGCTTTCCTAGTGTGAGAATTCACTTCTCCAAGTTTCTCCCATAGCACTACTTTCTTTCTGTCCCTTAAGTTTGTATATGTTGTATTATATGTCATCATTTAACTGTTAGTACTGTTTAATTTTTCTTTAATTTCCTTTGTGACACACTGGATTTTGGGAGAGTGCTGCTTAATTTCAATGTGTTTATACAGTCTTTGTTTGCTGTTGATTTCCAGTTTCATTGGTCATACAATAAGCATGGGATGATTTCAATTCCCATGCACTTACTTTAGCATATTTTATGGTCTAATATATGGTCTGTTTTGAAGAAGGTTCCATATGTGCCTGAGAAGAACATGTATTCTGATGTTGTGGGGTTGAATGTCCTATAGGAAACTAAAATGTCACTTTGTTCACAGGCTTAGTTTAATTCAGATATTTCTGTGTTGATTTCTTTGCATAGTTGATCTAGCTAATTGTGAGAGTGGACTACTAATGTCCCCCATCACAATTGTGTTAGTGCTAGTTTGATATTTTATGCCTGTTTATATTTCATTTATTTAGTTGGGTGCACTGGAAGTTGGTGCACAAACATTTATGGCTATTATCCCTTATTCTTGGACTTGTCCCATACCTTGTTTGTCTCTTTTCATCAGACATGGCTTGAAGTTTGTATTGTGTACAATAGCTACTCCTGCTTTTGTCTAGGTTCTGTGATATGGAGTATTATTTTCAACCCTTTGATCTTTAATGTATCAATTTCTTTTTACAAAATTTAATTGTATTTATTGAGTGTAACATTGTGTTGGATCTTGCTTCCTATTTTTTCCTGTATACTCAGTATGCCTATGCAATGGTTCTGATTCATTAACATTAAAACATAGGAACATTTAAAAGTTTCATAACTATCATCGTATGCAAAGGTAAGTATCAATTTGTGTCCTGTGCCGAGAACTACACTGCGCAACTTTTCTGGCTGTGTCCACCTTGTAGGGTGCTCCTGGGAAGAGGGTTGGCTGGGTCCTCCAGGCTCCATAGGCATCCGAGGGCAGCCCTGGAGTATGCCCTTCTAGGTCCCAAAGGAAGCAGTGTGACTATGGCACATAGTGTTTGCTGTCTCTACAGAATTCTCATTTCGGGACCAAGGTATGTTTTGCAAGATGGTTGAATTTTGGACAGCCTCAATTTGTTCTTTATGGTAACCCTGGAAAACCTGGAGAAGCAAGGAATGCTGGTGTTCCTGGACAGAGGGAAACTATGCATTTTCTACTAAAGAAAAAAAAAAGAAAGAAATTATCCAGATGCTCATGACTTCACCTCACAAATGCTCTCTGTGTCCCTCGGGAGCTCCTGGGAACAATGGAGAAGTCAGTCTATCTGGTCCTGTTGGCCCTCCAGTACGTGATTCCTCAGGGACAATCTGTATGTGTTCCTTGTTCAGTTAGGTTTGTCCTAGATTTTGCTAATGAAGAGGTTGCAGATGGATCTTGCTTCTTGATCCATTCCACCAGTCTTTTTCTTTTGCATGATGAGAGCATTTCCACTGATGGTTATAACCAATATATATTGGCTTATCTTTGTCATGGTGTTTTACTGTTTTGGATCACTGTCTTTTCCCTCTGATTACTTGCCCTGCCTGATGGCTTCTTTCTATTCATATTCTTGTACTTGTGGTTTTGTTTTTTCTTGCTAATATATGCTTCAGAGCATTCTTGAGACATTGTTTAGTGCTCATAAACTATTTCAGTTGTTCGTTATCTTGTTTTTCTGTTGTAGTTCAACAATGTTTTCCACTTTTTATTGACATTGATTGTTGTGTTTTTCAGTATTTTTCCTGTATCAAAATTACATAATCCTGTTGCTCCCTACCTACTTGTTCCATCATATCTGTTTTTATTTTGCCATAAACATCATAATTTTCCTTGATTGTAATAATATTTATGGTATCATATTCTGTTGGCTTTTAGAGACAGTCTGTCCTCCATATCCCTGTGTTTTGTACACACAGATTCACTGTAAAAGGACTTTAAACTTACTCTAGTAATTTTTAAATTGCTTCTGAACAGGACATGTATCTATAACTTTCATGTAATTCATCCTTAATCAATAAAGAATAAGGGATCTTTATGGGACGTTTGCATTGCATGGAATGAAATGTGGAAAGTGAAGTGTAGCCATGATCATGAAAGTTGTCCATTAACTTGATTTAACCCAGAGTTTTATTGCTTTTGTCCTTGATTCTTATGGAAAATAGAAAAATAAGGCAGTGTTTTTTAAAATACTAGTCATTTTTTTGTTTACTTATTTGATTTTGTATTTGATTTTAATTATTTTTAATTAATTTTATTGAGCAACAAATAGCAATGAGACAGTTTCAAAACCGATTAGTAAGACAGTTTCAATAATTAATACACTGTATATTGTTATCTTCATAGTGGTTATTCATAGTACAAAGGCAGACATGACATCCTGTCTAAATACTATTATTACAAATCTTCTCATTGAATTAAGGCAAAGCAGCTGCATATTTATCCTAAATATTTTGTATATACAGATATAAATGGTCCTTTACTTGTACCCCCTTTTTTGTTTAGTTTTGTCAGAGATAAATTTTCCATTGCTATTTACATACAGTAGGAGCATGAATTCAGAAAAATAATCCTGTATGGTCCAGTAGTCCATAATAGTAGTGGGCTATTTGCGGGACTAGCAATGTCAGAAGTTGTTGACTTGATCCTTTTACAGCTTAGTATATTAATATGGCTTTACTTTTTACAACTTGTTTTTATATTTTTCTTCAGAATGGTTAAGACCAAGATAACACAAGACCTATATAACAAAAAATGTAACTTTTGTATCTGACAAGATCAGTTAGATCCCCTTAGGATTTACCCTGAAGCAGTGTATGGCAGTTGTTTTTTTTTTTAATCTTGGAGGTATTGTGTTTCTTCATTGATTTGGAAAGCTAGTTTTGCAGAACACATGAATCTAGGTTGGAATTTATTTTCTTGTAGGACATGAGATAACTCACACCAAAGTCTCTGATTGGAGAGTTTGTGTTCAGAATTCTACTGTTATTCTGAGGTATCACTATGGTCCAACTAAAATAAATAAATAAATAAATATACACTAAATCCTGATGAATATATTCAAGTGCCTGAAGTCATGCTGTCATAAGAAGAACATAAAGTAGCATAGACAGTTAAGGGAAAAACTTAGTGATTTTTAAAATGTCAAATATGTGTACATTTTATGATTGAGTTCATTGTGTCTTATATATTTTTGCAAAACATAAAATATTTTGTGCATTGAAAGACTTTCATGTGGGTGTTCATCACAGCTGTAGGTGTAGGAGCCACAAAAGCACCCGCCTGGCAAGCATAAGGTCCTCAGTTTCATACCTGGGCCCACCTGACGTGCACGCCCTGGAATGCTGGTCATGCTGTGTAGGCCACCAAAACCAGGTTTAGCACAAGCCTGTAATACCAGTGAGGGGGACACTGAGACGGGAGGATCACTACGAGTCCAAACTGTGCAGTGAGACCCTGTACCAAAGAAATAAATATATAAAAGATGTTTTTTTAGAAAATAAAAGGGCAAAAGACATCAAAAAACACTTTTTGAAAAGATACAATTAGCTGCCATTGTATAAGATGTTCAACCTGACTAACCATCAGGGATATAAAAAGAAAAATCACCTTTACCACTTAGAATCACAATTGCATTGTTTTAAAAATAAAAGTAAGTATGGAAAGAAATTATAACTATTGTACATTATTGCTGAGATATATAATAATTTATTTATTATGGGCTATCTTCTCTACAAATAATTAAAAATAATTGTTATTAAAATAAAAATACCATATTCAATGATCCAGATAGATAGATAGATAGATAGATAGATAGATAGATAGATAGATAGATAGAAGCATAGGTAGATAGATGATAGACAGACAGATTTTTTAGAATGTATTTGATAAAGGGTCTCACTACGCAGCTCAGACTTACAGTGATCATCCTGTTCTCAGCCTCCCCTGAGCTTGGATTACAGTCATGTGCCACCACGCCTGGTCTCTATGGCCAGAACAGTGCGCCTGTGAGGTGGAGCTGATGTAGTACATGGTGCTGAGGATCAGACTCTGGTCCTGGGCCCTGCACTTGTCTAAATAGGCACTTAGTCAGCTATCTCTCGAGCCCTTACTACATTTTATAGATTATCATTTTATATATTCTAAGTTAATCATTGCCAGTAATTCATGTTGTGGAAACTATCTAGTCCCCAGCTCAAAGCCATTTTAGATTGCTGGACTTCTGAACTGCATTGTGCAAAATGCAGGCACATCTAGCCAGACTGGACCTGTCACTGCTTCTCTCCTGCTACTTAGAAGTGCCGCCTCAAGAAAGTTATTTAAATACTTTTCTTTTTTTAGTTTTTCCTTAAATATTTTAAGGAAATAATAAAATGACAAAGGAACTACACATATCTTAAGTTTGAGGAGAGGAAACTGAATGTGTTCATGTCTGTGAAGAGGTTCCAGAGTACCTGACTCATAATCCTCCTGAAATATTCTTTACCTTTCACATCATTATTAGAGATAGACCTCTCATTCCCAGATAGCTTTATCACCTTCTTCATTCTCGCCACATAGATAGTCCAATACGAGAGGTAATATAACTTTAATGAGATGCCCACTCTGGCTGCTGTATAATCTGAGACGGGTAAAATATAATTTGTATTGGACCAGAGGAATTTGCTCTCTAAAATTATTCAGCAGAAAACAGTGATAGGGTCAATAGCCAAAGAATAATATCAGGTTCTGACAGAAGATTGATTTACTAGCGAGAATGCATCCAATTACAACAGGTTTCCAATTTTTCTCGAGAGAATGAGTTTGTTTATTGCCTGGAGTTAATGGTGGCTTTGTATTTTTAAAACACACAGCAAAACAAAACATAATACTGGGAAGTGATATTTTATTTGACCACAAATGCTTAAATGTGTATTATCTGGCCTTTTGTTGAAACACTTACTGAACTCTGCAGATCTCTTTCAATAAAGCCAGACAAAGGAACAAATGGCTCATGCTGACAGAATTACTGAACCTATCTGACACTAGCGCTTTTACTCCCAAACTATCCCAGGCAAAACTAACATGGCATGCGAATAAACACTTGAATTCTAATTGCATCCAGGCTATTGTGTTGGAACTAAATACATCTAAGCAAGTAGACCTATTTTAAGGTTCAAGGTCATCTTTGATCTTTCTTGATGATGCATGAAATTTCAAATGTAAAATCAATTGAAACCACATGCTGATGTTTGGATCTAAAATGTTCCCTGAATTCTCATTCATTCATTGGCAGAGCTTCAGGAAGGGGATCAAATCCCAGCATTACTGTACCCATCAGTTGATTAATTCACTGATTAGTGCAGTAGCTGAATATGCTGTGAAGAGATGGGGCGTGGATGAAGGAAGCAGCTCAGTATAGTTGCAAATTAGGAGCATGTATGCTTGTCCCTGGCATCTCCATTCTCTGCTTCTCGCTGGATAACTCTTCTCTGCCATATCTTAGCACAGTGCTCCCTTAGTATTGTAGCTGGCTAGTCATGAACTGCACCCTCTGAATCCATGAGCCAAAATAAACTTCTTTAAAGGTTTCAGTGCTTTGGGCCAATGATATTAAAGTGATACATAGACAATAATACAGTTTTATCATACAGTGTGTAAAACTCTAATTTTGTAAAATGATCAAATAAAATACCTGATGTTTTAAAATAAAAGATAAAATGAAATGTGCCCAAAATATTAAAGCCCCAGGAGAGAAATTCCCCTGATAGCCCAACTCTGATTAAATAAGGGAACACTATAAACACAGAAGAATCACATGAACATAAAGGAGAAGTGCTTCACTTGCTATCACTTTTTCATTACTACTCTCCTGGATAAATGAGAATTTTTTAAATGCTTTATCATACAAATTACTCCTTTTTTCAAAGTGCCTTTTGGCTTCAAAAAATCTCTTCAATTTGTTGTAATTAAATTCAGCCCCTGAAGGGCAGCTACAGAATTCTATCTTACAGCCTATATTTGGTTAAACAATGGGACTATTTAGATAACATATTACAATGTTAGCATCAATGTCAGCTTCAGTGTTAGCTTCAATATTAATATTTATATGTATAAATTAATTTTGTGTTCAGTTAATCTCATTTCAATGTTAACTACTAATAAATCTAAACATTCTCACCTTAAATGCCCACAATTTAGGCATTTATAGAATAGTAACAAGCACAACATATTTATTCATACTTTGCCTAACTTCGGTTTTGCGAATAATGTCTCTGGTCTACTTCTGTAACTTTATTCATTTATTTTTTTTGTTCAATGTATTTAGCACAGGGTCTATAAGAATCTCATTACAGAGTAGACTCAGTGTTCCTTCGGTTTTCAGCCTCTCAGCTATTATAGCTTTATTTATTATTATTATTATTATTATTATTATTATTATTATTATTATTGTATTTTAGGGAAGGGTATACTGGGTGTTTAGGGTCTCAATACTGGATCAGAATTCTAGTGATTCTCCTGTTTACAGATTTCTAAATTCTGGGATTACAGGCACTCACCACCATGCTCAGTCTCAATCACCATCTCAATGCACCCTATGGGTGGGCCAGCACAGCAGGCCAGGGATTGAACCCCTGGCCCCCACACCTGCTTGCAGGCACTTTAATCCACTGAACTATTTGGTTGGTCCTCAGCTATTATAGCTTCAAATTCAAGAAGTAAGTCACAGAGATCTGGAAAATAGTTGCATCTTCCCAAATTATACTTACATTCTCTTTTTTATAAGCATTTTCAATAATATAATAAAATACAATTGAATATACAGCCTTTGGGATAACTGGTACCATATGAGAAGTGTATAGAAATGAATTACATAGTTTAATAGTACAATTTTAAGACAGATCTTCTTTGAATAAATACCAACAAACACACACATATGTACACAGAGACACACACACACATAGACACCTCAAAATATGGACACACAAGCACATCAGATGGTACTATGTGTTAATCAGTAATGAAGTGATCATGTTCACTGTGTCTTAGTTGCCTTCAAGTTTTGAAATTTCGCGCTGATTGCTCTTGCCTTAAAATGCTTATTAGTATATATTTGAAGTACACTATGAGCACATTCGTAATTGGAATTCATACACATACATGCCACATCTTAACATATGAACCCCATTGTCATCCGCTGCCTCCAGCTCTATCCAGAGTCCCCATTTAAAGCTCTATTTCAGCTTGTTTACATTTTTTCTTCGCTTACGTCTCATTCCCTTCCTTTCCTGTTCCCTCTCCCCATTACTCAATTTTCTTCCCCCTTGATCACATTTCCTGTTTCCTAATATCGATCCTCATTTGCTCTATATTTATATATTGGGTTTCTCATTCAGGAGGAATAATCCAATACTTGAACTCCTGTGATTACCACTGCTTTCATTTTGTATTTCTAATGTTTTTTGTTAAAGTTTTGGAAGTTTCTCTAATTTTCTTCTTACCCCTGATTCATCCATCTGTGGTTCTGTTAACCTTACCTCTTTCTTTCATAGACTGCAGATTATTAGGCTTGAATTTATCCTTCATCTTATGGCCCAAATTCAGAAATCAGTTTCCATAGCTCTTATTTCCAATTGAAATATCTCTATAGTATTTCTGTACCAATTTTATCTTTTATTTATTGCATAATTTTTCTTCTATGCAATCAGATTGTTTCTCCTAATCTATCACCCATATTCTGCCTAAATATATTCTGAAGACTTTTTAAATCTATATGAAACACTGTTTTCTCTAGTCACTAACCCACACATACTATTATTTTTAAGGCCCACTCACAAAAATCAGGTGCTTCTAACCAGCACCCCGAATGGTCCTCAGTAAGTGATCAGTCTTCTCCAGTACATCTTACAAAACCCCTAGAAAGCTCTAATGTGTTCCTCTTGCATTTGCCATCTGACCTGCTTTCTGGTGCTGGACCTCCATGCTGCTTGTCTTCTGTGGCATCGGTGACATCTCTAAACTGTACTCTCCCAGGCTGCAGTGACTTTGGTCTGAGATTCCTTGTCACATGGTCAGCATAGATGCTTTTAGTGTCTTACACTGTAAGTCGAAATTTAAGCTACATTGAAAGCTAACCCAAGTTACCTGAAAACATTCAAATGTTTAGTTACACTGTAGATAAGCTAATAATAGCCTGCTAGATGCACTTTCTTTTCTCTCAAAAGTCCAAACCCATCTGAGCATCACACTAATGTATGCCCTTCCTTTAGGCTGATCTGAGTCAGTTCTCGGTAGTTTTCAGTTAATGATCACCCTTCAATCCCTCATACTTGCAAGTGAAACTGACTTGTCTGTCTGCTAATGGTAGTAATTTCCAGCATGCACCTTCTACTCAAACTTTAGTTCTCATTTGTCTAATACATTTAAAGAAATAATGCACACACTTCTAAGGTGTCAATTTATGGCTGTTGGTTCATACAATAATATATTATAGTATTATAGCATATATATATATATATATATATATGTCAAATAAAATAAAATTAAAATAAAAATACAACCAGTAAGAAACAATAATCAGTTTCATACTCAAAAGCCAACTCTAAAGCAGCAATTATTGCTTGCCTTGTCTATGAAATGGAATGTATTTATATTAATAAATATTTATCAATCAATAAGGAAAAATATTTCATCTATTTAAAGTGAGATGGATTAATGTGCCTGCTTAGGCAGACGCAGGGGCCAGGAGCTCAATCCTGGGGCCTGCCTGCTGTGCTGGCCCCACTCTAGGGGGCACTAAGAAGGCCATTGAGACTGGGTGTAGTGGTACCTGCCTGTAACCCCAGCACTTGGGGGCTATAAACTGGAGGATCACTATGAGTCTGATCTATTCATTGGGACCCTGTAGACACTATAGACCTTGCCCTAAGTAAGTAAATAAATAAATTGACCTTTCCTAGCATTCTCTGGTCCTTCCCTGTGGCCCTAGATCCAGCACAGCTCCACTGGTGAGTGAGAATTGCAGGCCCTCTGAGCCAGAGAGACCTTTCCCAGGGCTCGCAACTCCTGCCCTGCTGCCCCAGAGCCAGCACAGCCTGCCCTGTGAATGAGAACATCCACTACCCTTTTGGGAGCCCTGCAGACCCGCCAAAGCCCAGGCCTGGTGAGTGAGAGAGCTTCTGTGCTCTCCTGCCCCCCCATACCTCACCACACCCAGCCCACGCCTAACATAGAGGCCTGGGGAGAAACTCTGAGGCTGAAGTCTTTTCATTGAGACTAGGGTCAAAATCACGCAGCTAATCCAGAAGGAGAGCATCTTATCAAAGGAGCACAACAGGCTCACTTCCAAGGACAGCAACAGGACAGAGGTGAGCACAGCAGCCAGACCCAAGCCAGGCACACCTACATGAACTAGAACTTGATGTAACAATACCTGAACTTCCTAAGGTGCTAAGGTTAGAACTGCACCAAAATTCTACACCAAAAATCAGAGGTCAGAGCTATGAGTCATGATAAAAACAAGGAGCCAAATGCAATCTCAGGCCCCTAGCCCATAAATAAATAAGCAAATAAATAAATAAAGTGAAAGACAAGATTTATGCTTGTGCGAAAAAGTTCTTGAGGATATCATTCATATAATTTGTAAGAATATTTATAAATGAACTTCTTGAGAGTTCAAATACTTATATTATTTGTCTCAATAATTTATAGTTTTGGAGCCTTTGTTAGCTTTCAGAACAATAAACCAAATTAAAAATCCCCTGTGTAAGTCATGTTCTGAGTCTAAGAGGTGATTGTGACTTAAGAAGCTTATTGTATCTTAAATCTTCAAATTTCAGCTTTGTAGAATACTGAAAATACTTGCAATTTTAATTTATTGATTTTGTGACAGTATTCTCATGAAAAATGCCAGGTTTTTGTCAGGATACTGTCATGACAACAGCATTATTTTTTATTCTCTGTCACTAGCTGGACTCCCACACTACTTGTCTTGTCACCCAGTTTCTACTGTAGACATAGTAGGATCTAAACAATAGCATCTTAAACACTAGCAGTTCAAGTTATTGAGGTTTGGTGGAGATATACCACCAAAGCCAGAAGTGGGAGCAGTACTAAGCTCTGAACTAGAGGATAAGTACAAAAATGAAAGAGGTGGAATAAGTCAAAAAACTGGAAAGAGAATGATCCCATCCACACTAAGATAAGGAGTAGGACTTGAAATATGTTAGGATTCAAAAGCATTAAATTGTTGAAAACATATTTGAAAAGTAACTGGAGGGGATAGAAGAAATTATGTCCAGCTTGTTATTGGAGAGAATGAACAAGATAAGAGAAAATGTGTTATAACACACTTTTTGATCTTCATGCAAAAGGTAGTTGTCTGGGCCAGTAGGATAGCTCAGCAGACAAAAGCACCTGCTTAGGTAAGCTTATGCAAGCTCAGGGACCATGGTTCAATCCCTGGCTCCACATGCCATGCTAGCCTTGTCCCCGGGGTGGACTGAGCCAGCCAGAATCTAGGCTTAATGGCTCATGCAGGCAAGCCCAGCACCAGAGAAGCTATATGTAGGAGGATCGCCATGAGTCCAAGCTGTGTAGTGAGATCCTGAAACAACCAAGTACACACACACACAAAAAAGAAAAAGGCAGTTGCCATCATGGTAGTTGTCATACTCTGCCATAAAAAAGATGAACTTAGTCATTTGCAGGAAACAAAAGCACTTTGAGACCATAATGAAATATGTCAGACATGCAAGTTTAAATATCACATGGCTTTTGTTTTATGAGAAATCCAGACAAAAAGTAAAGAGAGACGATAGGAGGTAAGGAGATCAATCATTCTCCAAAAAGGTGGGGATAGAGAGATGGAATAGGAGGGGAGAGAAGGAAGAAATACGTGATAAGAAAGGAAGCCAGATATATTAGATACATGTTATGTACATTGTACACAAAGAATGTAAACAACACATACTGAAACCATGCACAAAAGGCATCAAGCAATGGGCTCAGGGAAAAGAGAGAAGGGAAGGTGATGAAAACTACAAATAAGATGCATTTTGCAAATCTATCAGCTTCTACTCAGAATGTAAAACATGTGATGTCCACATTACCAATTAATAAGAACAGCAAAGACAAGTTGCTAAACTGTGCATGGTGACTCACCGTATTGTCCTAGCACTAGGTGGCTGAGGAAAGGAACTCAAGTTTGAGAACTCTGGGGCTACATAAGGAATTCAAGGTCAGCACAGACTTGGTCTCAGATGTGAACTAAATGATGGGTTACCAGGCTGGGCCGATAGCTTGGCAGTCTAAGTGCCGTCACGGCAAGCACAAGGTCCTGGGTTACGTGCACAGCACCTCATGCCCCACCAGCAGGAAATCCCAGACACCAGTGCTGGCCATCAAAACTGGGCATCGTGGCACAAGCTTGTAATGCCAGTGCTGGGGAGGCTGAGATAGGAGGATCTCTACAGGTCTGAGCTACACAGTGAGACTGTACACCAAATAAATAAACAAATAAATAAATAAATACATGGTAGGTTACTGTGCCATAAACTTTGTTCTGAGCTCTCGATGTTAGTGAGAAAAGGTCATAACTACTCAATCATTTACTAGAATCTTACAGTGTGTTACACATATGTGATTAGTAAGGGGTAGGGGCACACAATGAAGCCTATACTCCATTGAGAAGACTGTAAATAGATCATTTCAACACACACACACACACACACACACACACACACTCACACAAATAATACAAAGGCAAACAAAAATAATGTCAATGGTAATTTTTAGACTTGTGGCAAAAAAGATGACCCCTAAGCATTTTATTTCAAGACTGGCACAAAGAAGAAAAAGGGACCCAACAGGCCAAATAAAATGTCTGTTTGTAGCAATATTATATAAAAAGAAAGTGGTTGGATAAGAAAATGGTTAGGTAAACTGAAAAATGAAAGCCTAGAAAACTTAGAAACCCCCTCTTCTGTTCTCTGTGCAATTGGAGAGATCAGGATCTAAGTTTGTAATAGAAGGCTGTTCAAATTGTCTTACTGGCAATGAATAAAGGTCTAAAAGTAATGGTTTACCAAAACAGCCAGACCCACAGAGGAAAAGCCATACCAATTATACAATTAGCTAATGATAATTACACAAACAGACATAAATATATACACAAGCAAGTCACTACAGGCAAAGCACAAAATAATTCCTTCAGCCAAAATACTTCTAATTGTAATCGTGTAATCTTCTCGGGCTTTCTAAGGATTTTGGTCATTTTTGTGTAACACTATAACTCCAGCCATGGGAGTCCCCAGAATAAGCATGGAATTTCTCTAATACAAAACATTGGCCAGCTATAATTATTCATGTGATTCTACAAAGAACCAAGAACATGTGAGACACAGAACAGGGGCTGAGAACTGATTGAAGAGCACTGGCTGCCTGCCAGCAGTATCCCCCTCGCTCTGAGCAGTGGCCTGCTGAGGAGGGACTGCCTGCAGAGTAGATGCTACATCGAAGTTTCAAACTGGACTCTTAAATTTTACCAGAGAAATGCCTTTAACATGGCCACAAAACATAAACGTGAAAGTTCTGATGAAGAACTGAGATTTTTCTGTGTGTGTAAAACTTCGTTGGCTGTTTACAGCAGCAGAAAAATGAATTAGATACAACTATACTTGTGAATTGTAAAATAGTTCTGACTTTCCCCATTCAGGTATGATCTTCACAGTATTTGATCTTCATGAAGCCAGGAAATACTTAGGAGGTGACTGGATAAAAATGATAAAATACACATGATTTTTACCAGTTGACATGTCAAAGTTTGCTTCTAGATTGTTTCTGAAAGAAGGACCTGTGTAGGAAGATGTCATGTTTCCATCTTTAAATTTTATTATTGTATGTAAAGAGTCATTAGATACTGATAGATTAGGGACCTGAAAAAATGTAATATTGAGGTAATCTGTCAAGTGACAGCCAGCTTATTCTATGAGTCATTAACTTTGCATTAGTTATAAATACTACCTAGCTCCATCAGAAAATCAAACACTGTATCAGAAATGCTAATATTTTACAAGAAAGAGGTTCTCAAATTCTGCTATGAGTTGTACTACAAATGAGGCATCAGAGTTTTCTTTTACATCGCTAATTGTAAAAGCATATTAATTAGTCCTTATTCATACAATGTGCATTGCAGGACAAGCACTACACAGACAATAGCAATTCAAGGAGATCCAGGTGAAGAAAATTTGATACAAGTGAAAATTGCGGAAGAAAGTGTCCTATGAAGTTTATTTTTAAAGGAATAAATTTGACATAACTCTTTGTGGATTAGATTCAATAAATTTTCCAGTCAGTAGAAAAGACAGAAAAAACATGCAAAATGGAAATAAATCTGCTAGAATCTGTGCACTAAGATGATGCCCATGTGCACAGAGGGTAGAGAGCACAAGCTGCATTTGCAAACTTCTCTTGTGGTCCAGAAGACCCAGTGACAGCAGCCTTGACAGGAATTTGATATTTTTTCTGCAATAGCAGAAAGCCATGAGGAGATCTAGATTATTAAACGAGAGTGGGGAACAGTAGCAGAACTCTGATTTTTCTTACTTTGTCAGCAAACCCTGACCAAATCTTGATGCCTTCTTCAAGAAAGACTTTAAAGGGGCAGTTTAGAAGAAATTGAAAATCTCAAATAGTTCCACAGAGCATGTGCATAGCCCCATCTACGTACATGGGGGCCCGTGGTTCCCACCACCTGTCAGGCTATACTAGTAAAGGCCTTGTTTTGCTTAGCTTTTCTAATGCTAATACAAGTTACCTTAAATTTACAATTTAAAGATTTAATTGGCTTATGCTTTCAGAGGATTTAGTCCATCATTAGTTGACCTCAATCCAAGCACATCACGATGGAGGCTATTTGTTCATTTATTTTTTAATAGAAGCTATTTAATTCCTGATGGCCTGAAGGCTGAAGAGAAGAACAGAGACAAGGACAGAGATAAAAGGGCTTCTAGTGAGTGGAACACTAATTCTACACCATGTGACACTAAACATTATCCTTCATAAGGATAACTTCTATGAAGAATACAAAATGTGACAGTGGGTTCAAAATGAAGGCTCAAAAATGGAGATATAATTTATAGGAGTTGATCAGTGATTGTTTGTAGCTTTATAGACCAAACAATGGTGAGAGAGTCAAGGTTTTTACAGAGGAAATTAGCAAAGTGCAATGAGCTTTTGAAAAATGAAGTTTATTTGGAATATACTAAGTGTAGTTTCTATAGGGCAGCACCCAAATAAAGATGATGAGGAGGAATTTGGGATAAAAGTTCTTCTGGATATGGCATATCAAGTCATTATGTGGTCACATAGAGACACAATATTAATGTTAAATGCACAGCGCAGAGTTTTCATGAAAATCCATTCATAATATATCTGGACTGAAAATACAATATTTATTTTCTTTATCATTAAAGACAATAATCAAATTTTGTTCTTTCAAGGAATTACATTTGGTGCCCCTCCTTGGTAATTTTCTTTACTTTGTATAGACTTCAAGGAAAGCAGGTTGAAAGCTAAAACATTGACATTCTAGATAGAAGTGGAGCTGAGGAGAGAATGTGATGAGGTGAACACATAGCTGCATAGCAGTAAGCAGAGCAGGAGCCAAAATCACCCAGGAATGATTCCATACCAACTGAGGACAGAAACTAAATAGGACATAAAGTGAAAGACTGATATAATAACCCTAAAAATGTAAAAGCAGGGACAAACAAAACAAAAAGCAGTGCTGACAATGAATAAATGCTGGAACTAAAAAGATATCCTAAAATTCAGATATAAATTGGCACCATTTACAAAGCCATGATACAGAATATTTGGGTAGAGAATGTGGTGCTAGACTTTCATGATATTTTATATCTATGGCTTGTATTTCCTGGAGAAGCAAAGGGTGGGAAAGAAGCAAAAATAAAAAGAATCAATGAGATGTGGATGACAACATGGAGAGCCTGATTCCACAGAATGCAACTAGGCACAAGAGTGCTGTAGCCACAGTATATGTGCGCCCTTGTGGCTAGCAGTGTAGTGTATCATAGCTTGGTCCTGAACACAACCCAGATGCCCAGCAACTGAAGAAAGGATAAAGAAGATGTGGTATTTTTTAACACAATGTAGTTTTATTCAGCTATGAAACAAGATGAATTTGAATCTTTTATCGGTAACTGGATGCATCTAGAGCACATTATTTTATTTTGTGGCCCTGCCTGCTCTGAGGGTGGAGCTAGTACAGCATGTGGTGTAGGAGTTTGAACTATAGTCCGCTGCACCTGCCTAAGCTTGCCTAAGAAGGTGCTTTAAACCACTGAGCTATCTTGCTGGCCGAGAACATACTTTTAAGTGAAATAAATCAGACCCACATGTGCAAACATTATGTTGTCTCCTTAGTGTGAAAACCTGAAAGAGAAAAGTGGACTATGAAGGGAACAATGGATATTAGGAAGAGGGAATGAACTTATTCAAAAGGAAAGAGTTACTGAATTGAGAGAAGGAGAGGAGAGGGAGAAGGGGAGAGAAATAGATCTATGTATGTAAGCAGGATAGTTTGGACAACTATATGGTGCATTTTTGCTGGTCTATGGAAAGAAGAAGATAATGTTTAATTTTTTTGTCTGCTTTATTCAACTGTACTTTTTCTCTTCTTAATTTCTTACATATTTCTTTCTTCTTCCAATTTTGCCTGAATATATCTGGTACTATGAATAACTTGTTGGAAGACAGCTCTGTGCATCACAAAATTCACAGTGAAATTCATGTTACTTTGTTAAGTGGAATTCTGTATCACTTGTGATTTTTTTTCGTTTTGTTTTAGTTCTAATGTTTACTCTCTAAAACTAAAAATAAAAAAAATTAAAGGGAAAAAAGAGTCCCATAGCTACTGTAGGGCTATATTTGGACTGGTAGATCTCAAATAAATAAGAAAGCCTTAGACTTCAAGGAAGAAATAAAGATGTAGTTGTTTGGATATAGGGGACAAAGTAGTATAAAGCTATTATTTATTGGGGTGCAAAAATAACTACAATATTAAAAGTCTATTTAAAAGTGGCTCTTGAAGGGATAAGCATTTGTGCAGAACACTTATTCTGTATAGCTGAAAAAGTGCAGGAGTAGATACCGTTAAGCTGGGCCTAACCACACACTGTCTTAACACCGGCAGGAGCGCAAATGTGGCCCCATTCAGTCGACTGCTCCTTGAACATCTGTTCTATTGTTTTGGATGAATGAATTGAATCAATTATTTCCATTCCACCACCAAATATTTACAGCACATCCCTTATCCAACACAAGTGGAATTATGGTGAGTCCATGAAGTAAACATCTTGGTAAAGATGGGATTTTTTAAGAGAAACAATGATAAAATCTGAAATTATTTTCAGTTCTCTCATTCAGCAGTATTTTTGGTTTATTGTTTTCTTCATGTTTTTTTTGGTTGATTCATCAGCTCAGTTTTGAGTTGTTTTTTTTTTTTTCTGAGTTATTAAATCTAATTGAAACAATCGCCTTGGCAATACTTCCTTTTCATTAGTTTATTTGTATGACTGCATGTTGATAACAATTACATAGCCAGAATAAGCAATTTAAATGCTCAGAGAAATGTGTAGTTACACAAGGAATCTGTCTACTGACTGGGATGCAGACACTTATTATAATTTACATTAGGAATGTAAAGTAGTAATCTGACAGTATTGATTAATTTGCTTAATACACTGATTTCAATATATGTGTTTTTCAAAGATATGTACCAACTTTTGTAAATACCACAATGGCAAATGTTAAATGCATTTTCTATGTCTTCTAAGTATACATACACACCATTTGTCAGTCACTTGGGGCCCAAGAAGGTTAGACCGTGCTGTGAGGTAATGAATACTGAGACAGGAAACTGCTGAGAAGCTAATGTGTATGGGGAAGACAGAGATGTCCTAGAGCATTCTGGGAACATGGGAAGGACTACAGCAGGTCTCTTCCTGGCCCACTGACTTGATAGGTCTTGATCTTTGATCTACCTTTAAGTTCTGTATATCTTTCTAGTACTTAACTATAAAGTTTTCTAAACTACAATATCAATCAACATACTGACCATTGTTTATTTTTCAGAATGCTGGATTCTTTAAAGCTATAATTATATACAAGATAGGAATATTTCAATCAGTATAAGTTTTTCTTTCACCAAATTAGTGTGGATTCTTTACTTTCACATTATTAATGAATGTGATGAGCACATATAATAGGAAAGGGTAAAAAGGAGTATGTAGGAAAGACAGAGATAGCTGCTTTTTCCTTCCTGTCCTTTTTTAAGCATGATTGCCACAAGAAGCATCTCAGACATTTGTTTCCCTTTGAACAGGATGAGACTCATGCCATCATGTTAAATGTTTCCTTATATAATTGACATATTTGGATTTGAAACTTGCAAATGACTCTAAAAGTGTGCCAAAATGGAGGCTTTAAAGTGCAACTCTTGGTGTCAAATTAAAAAGATAACACCCTGTTACATCGTGGATGAGAAAAGTTGGCAATGTCTTTCAAAATAAACATAGTTTCGACCCTGTTTTTCTGATTTGCTTTTCTTGTTCTATTACAGATAGAATTCTCTAGGTGGTCTTAGTCTCTAATTTACTATATAAGTCTAGCTTCAGAATTTTATGTATGTACTTGGGCATGGATGTCTAAAACAAGCAGAATTCAAAGCAGATGATAAATTCTTAAAAGAACCAAGTGCAGGCAAAACACAGACTTTGAAGAAAGCCTGAACACAGAAGAATAGCCATGATGCAATCTTTTGGAGCTGTTAATAGTTGTATCAGAATTTAGCTTAGAGAATGTTGCTACCAAAATCAATGCAGAAAACATGTCCAGTTTTCAGACTGATGTTTCCATAATACATCACAAAAGTGTCAAGATGATTTTGGCATAGTCAATTTGCTTGTCCCTAATAAAAGAAGTGACAGAGGTATTTAAATACATGACTCTCAAAGCCATAGACATTAGAAGGAATTCCCAGGCTTCACAATTAGAGGGCAATGTGAAGTCCTACTCAAGTACAGAGGGAGAGAGGGAATGAGAGATGGTCACTTACTTCTGTTGGTAACACTCATGATTTCTGATATTATCCAGATGTTTTCAGGATGTAAAGCAAAGATTTTCACTTTGGTGAATTAATGCTGCTCAAGTTAGAATAGTATGGGCTGACTTTGAAATCCCTGTTGTCAGTAGAACATTCTTGGATTTTAATGGAAAGGGTTGATTTTAAAAACCTAAAGACACTGATATTTTAGAGTTCTCTTATCTAGTAATTAATGATCATCTTCTCTTTCTAATAGCACCAAGCTTTCCCTTTCTGTGCACTGTGTTTTTTTCTTAAGAAACTGATTTTGTAATTAAAATTAAAATCAGCATAAAGACCTAAAATTATTCTGTTGTAGGCCACTTTCTCCAATGAACTTTAGTGGCATTGTGGAGATTAGTCCATGTTTAAATGCTCTGAATTTTAAACCCAAGTTCAGTCTTTGGTAGTTGGGATTCATAAACTGCCAAATACATCTAAGGAAAAAAATAATGTGTTTCTAAAGCCTAAGGGGAAAAGGAACTCACTTTGGTCCCTGGACATCAAACAGGTCTTGTTAAACAACACATTGATCAGTTAAATACGAATGAACTGGAATCATATGGATATGATTCCCGTAAATTAAATTTCCTTTAAAATAGGAATGGAATTAAACACTAAAAAGAGGTTCACAAAGTCAAACTTTTTTTTTTATTTGACATCTGTCTGCACAGACTTGAACTCTTAAGGAAATAAATTTCAGCCCATTACATGGTTGACAGTATGTTCTTTTTAATCTATGACTATCATGTTATTGTTCATTTTATTGACAATAACATTTTGTTTAAAAAATTTTCAATTTATATATTTGCATCCTGTTCTTTTGTGAAGCAATGTAAGATTTTGGTTTCTTGTGTTTGAAAAACTAAGAGGATAGAATGTTTAATACAAAGAGAGGTGTTAAGCTTCATTTCCTAGGACAGTTTATTCCAAAAGATCAGTGACAACAAGAACTTTGGGCTTGGTCAACATCTCCAAATTGTAGAGTCAAGCTCTGGGTCTCTTGGGAGGAAAGTGAATGTTCTCAGCTGAAATATAGCCAAGTGTCACAAGAAATCTCTGAGAAGATGCACGATGCCAGCAAGAGCTCCTCTTAATTAAACGTGATGGTCCTCTATCAAGAACCAAATATGTTTACGTGTTTGTTCTTTCAAATGAAGTAGTTAAATTTAACAGTAATTGAAAAGTAATGAACAGTCTATCAGCCAAGAATAGTAATAAAAACAATAACACAAAACCATCCTTGTTGAAGTACAAGCAGAATGGAAGCATATGGTATTTGAAGACTATTGACCTCCTTTCCACTCTTTGTTTAAAAATATAACCTACTCTGGAGGTAGAGATTTAAATTTTACAATGAATACAGTGTGACTTATAAGATATGTAATTTGGGCTGGGGAGACAGCTCAAAAAAAGATATGTAATTTGACATTAATAGAACTCACTAGTAAATATGAGCAGGACTTTTAACCCAGAAGAGTTATTGAAAAGAAAATCTCACCTCACTTATATTTTTACAGAACCATGCTTGTTACAACTTTATTGTATTTTAGTTCTAAGAAAAGGTTACTCCTTAGCTTCATAATATCCTTTTGCAACATGTTTAAGGAAAATACTGCTCAATTTCATGAATGCTTACTGAACATTTACTTTACTCTAGGCACTGTGATTCATACAACATGCATCTACTTAGGTATTCGACACTACGTTAAACCTGAAAATATGTACATTTTTTCTTTTATTTCATAATTGTTTTTGACAGTTTACTACATGCTTAATGCTTAAGATATGAGTGGAATGTTAATTATCACAAACTTAAGTGATGGTGAATTTTGTCTAATTATATACAGTAGACGTTAAAAATGTATTATCTCAACTTTGATTAGAAAGAAAGCTTTGCACTCTATCTAGATGGAAACAGAAAACGGGAGTGTGAAGATTTAGGGTTTGGCAGCAGTTCCTAAGGAATACATGCATTCAAGTTGCATGAGAAATGATAAACAATACAGTGCATACTTACATTCCAAAATTCTAATAATCAGCATATTATCACTAATGCTAATCAAAATACTACTCTCTACACACACATAAAACTTGTCACTCTTAGTACTTTCTGAAGGAGTTCTAGAAATCTTCTTTATGAGTGCTCTTAGTTACATGGTTGATTTAATGTCCTAAACTGATTCAAAATAACTTACCTCTGACATCATTTTGATGTTGAAGAAGCACCAGATGCCTCGTGGAGGATCCGCTGCAGGCCTTTCACAGCTCTGTTACTCTTGGGATTGGACTTGGTAGCAATCGTCACTGCTCAGTTTTGATCATGTCTTGTAAAATTATTCACACAAAAGGAGTTTTAGAACTGTTTCCAAAATGGCCAGAAGGATTGGCTAAATGTGTTTGAAGTTAGCCAGATCATTGTAAGGGAGCTTTGTGACATGTGTCTCTTAGTGTAATAGTTTTTTTTTTTTTTTCTCATTGTTAACTTTATAGAGAACCAATAATAATTATATAGCAAATTAAAAATTGTAGACATATTGAAATGTGAAAGATACAAGATGTACACAGAAGGAATTTTAGGCAAATTTTTCTGAAAAGAAAACATATAACCTTAGATTAATAAGAGATTGCACATTATAAAAACCACTTACAAACTTAAATGAGTATAACAATAAAATCATCTAAAATAAACATGAAGAAGAAAGACATTACAGAATAGTTATGTAATACCTCTCTCTGTGCAAAAATCAAGAATCTTATGTTCATTTAATTAGCATTCTTGAAGTAGAAGGGGGTAGGCATTAAATATTTTAAGATTTAAAATTTCTGAATTTAGTTAAAATTATAGCACTGCATTACCAAGAAAAATGAACCTTTTGCATAAGGAATATGAATAAAATCATACCAAGATACACAAAAATGAAATTGTCCAAAACTAAATGAAAAAATTCATTAAGCTTATGCATAGAAACAAATATTAGGTATGGCAGAACAAAATTAAATAACATCTTATTCCACATTAGACAAAAAAGAGCAGGTGGGTAAGAAATTAGACTTATTTATTCAAAGACTGAAAAAATAAAAGATCTGTCCTCACTGAATTTTATACTTAGCAAAAATACCTTTGAAAACTAAAAGTAAAATATTTTCCAGTTATATAAACTCAACATAGTATAATATCTCCAGCTGCAGTTTATAGAAAATAACAAAGACTATAATCCAGAAGGCAAGAGAAGTAGCTATATGATAATAAAGAATAAAGAGATCTTAAAATGGTAGTTATCCAGGACAATGTAAAATAAAACATTAGATGAACCCATTTAAGAGGTCATTGATTCACATAAAACTAATATAAAGTAAATGGAAAATGAAAATGCACTTTTTAAGGTTTCTAATACTAGCAAAAATATCGTACTATGTCTTATAAGTAGATTGTATAACAAAGAAACAGTAAATCATAAAACAAAAATTAATTCAGAAATTAATTAAATATTAATTCCAAATTAAATTAAAGTTTTAAAAATAATATTAAAAATTAAAATTAAATTGTAAGCCCAACTAAGAGGCCAGAATGTAGTGTGTAGGGTCTCATATGTATGAATCTGTGATCAATTCAGAGTGCTTACAAGATATTTGATTAGGTTTTTTTTTTTTTTTAATTTTTGGGAAGAGTCTACAGGGTGGTCAGGGTCTCATTACTAGATTGGATTCATTGTGATCCTCCTGTTTACAGCCTCCCAACTTCTGGGATTACAGACTTTTGCCACAACCTGCAGTCTCAATTGCTGGCTCAGCATGCCCTGACCACTGAGCCTGTTTGCAGGCATTTTAATCTGCTGAGCTATGTGACAGGTCTTCTCCTCTTTTTTTTAAATCAGTGTCTTCTTTAGAAGTACTTCTTTCATTACAGTTATCTTTTTTTTTATTTCAGAAATTATTTCTGATCTGATTTCTTCTATACCTGTCTGCAGTTGTTTCTTTCTTCAGACCCTATTGTTTCAGAGATTTCAGGTGTGTGGTTTCCAATTTCCTCTATGCCATTGTCTCCTGTATTTGGTCTTGGTAGGCTTGGGGCCTGAGAATGCATTTTGCTCCTCTTTGTCATTTTGTATAGCACTGTCGTCTGATCTTTGCTATAGAACTTTGGTAGAGTTATTACCTTAACACCAGGTCCAGATCTACCAAGTTCAAACTCGTCCAGGTGGGTGTGGCTTGGCTCTGGCTGCTGTGCTCCCTTCTTCCTGCTTCAGCCCTTGGAAATGAACCCCCAGTGCCACTCTAGGAAGATGTTCTGCTCCTAGATCAGCTGGGTGGGTCTTGCCTCTAGCTTTTCTGCAGAGAGTTCTGCTGCAGGGTTCCACACCGGGCCTGTCTGTTGCAGGAAGTTCCACAAGCACACATGTCTTGGCCAGGGTGCTGGCTGAAGTGAGGTTCTGTCGCACCCCAGGCAATCCCACTCATGCTGGGCCTTTACTGTAATAATTTTTACAAATTCAAATATTCACTAATAATTCCATACATTTAGAGTGTAGATTAAAGTGAGTTCTGAAAACACAAGCTTGGAGCCAATGTGAGCAGAATTTAAGAACCAAAGAATAAATTAGGTGTAGACATGATAAAAGAAAAACACATGACCTATATTAGTTTCCTGATTTCACTGACTGGCTCATTAAACAGAATAAAATATTTTTCATGAGAAATTTTCTAATTCTATTTAATATATTCAATCTCAAGTGCCCAAAGCACATTAGCTGTATATAATTTTAATGGAAATATAACATCTAGGTGTATTCACGCCTTTGTCACACTAAGGAGAACTGTTACTCATATTTCAGCAAATAATTTAGTTTTTTAGATTAATATAGTAAGAGTTTCATTTCCAAACTAATGATCTTCATATCTCTAATCTACATCATTTTCTATTAGTCTCAGTTGAATGAAACACTTCTAATCCTCAGATCCAATTATCCCTCTCATGCTTTTCATAATATTTTTCCCCCATCCCCAAAAATTATTCTTTATCACTCATTTCCCTCATTCTTTCCCCTCTATTCATTCAACTACTTCTTATTATTTCCTTCCCCCAAACCATATAAACTATGGTTGGGCTTTGTCACACACAGAAATGCAAGCATAGGTATCTATGTAAATGCACACGAACATATATGCACACATGTAAGTTAAAGCCTTCCTTAACTGAGTCAAAACAAATTGAAAGACTTGAGCACAGTATGCTCCAGTAAGCAATGACTGGCAGGACACATTGAAGCAGTGAGGAAAGAACATGACCTCAATACAAGAAGTCAATAAGAGCATATAATGGAAGCTAGACATGACACTGGATTAGGAGTATGGAAGATTTTCAATAACAAGGTGAAAATCTTATTAAAATATTTTATGCTTATTCTTGCTGTGTGTGTAACAAGATGGCTTGTCATTTCAATAATTCCATTTGTAGGGTAAATTATACATAGCTTTCATTGATGTGTACCTTGTCATCAATTAACCAGAGCTTATTGAATGATTTTTTTTTTTTCAAAATCTGTCCTGGAGCACAGATATAGTCTTAAAATGTGCATTTCTATTTTTTTTTTTTTTTGAGGTTGAGGAAGAAACTTTATTGGATAGAAAAGCTTCTGTTGGAAAGGGACAGAAGGGGGACCTGAGCAGGTTGCCCCGTACATTTCCATTTAAGCAATATTTTTCTAAAGATTTACATGTTGAATACTTAAACATTTAAAAATCTTCTCCTATGAATATATATGAGCTTTAGTTTTATTTTTATTAGTTCAATTCCAAACAATAGCTCTGAATTTCATTTAAAATCTGTGAAATTTGTTTACCTGAATGTCTATCATAATGATTACATACTCAGGGTTAAAAAAAAGGTAATGAATTAGGACGCAGACATAACAAGCTTAATTTATCCACTTCTCTTCTTGTCACTCTGTAAGCTCTCCAGTGTATATTCACACATCTATTGATTTATTGCCAACATTATTCGTAATTGTATCAATCACCCAATATTTATGATAAGAACTTGCAAACATGTTTGACAGTGGATCAAAGGACATTGCCAGTATATGAATTAGCACATAAAAGTCAGTAGAATGAAAGCAATTATACTAATCTACCTGTAGAAATTAGCTAAATGGGTGAAAAATAGTTCATGCTTTGATATCAAAATGTGTTTTATATATATTTTTTTATTTTTCAACAGAAGAATTTCATAATAAGAAGCTGATATTTTATTCAAAAACGTTTAGAAACAATAAGAAATATAAATTGTATGTATGATAAATTTCATTTTAAAAACTAATGGAATTTCTTTAGAAATCATAACAATGAATAAAATATCGTTAAGTTGGTAAAGAAAAGAAAATATCTGAATGGATTAACTTGATAAAAGACACAGTTATGCTTGGCAAAGTTATAAGATTTGTGAGATTTGTTGCACAGGTCATTTTCTTGTGTGAATAAACATCGTAAATTATTTTTTATATTACTTATTTCTTTATTACTGTTTTCTTCATTATTGATAGGTCAATGTTTTATAATTTGATGACTATTGTAGAAACATTTATTGTGTCTTCAGCGTATGAAACAATGTAACTAAAGCAAAACATGTTACTATAATCTATAATTAGCTTCATTAAATGTTTGAATATTATAGTAAAAAATGATAATAAATTTGGAAGCCAACTTATAATAATTTTTAAATCTATGTTTAGGTCTCATGGATTTAGTTAATCTAATTCTTTGGATTGGGTACTTGCTGAGATACTTGCAGGCACAGCTGCTTTTTTGTCATTTTAAAGATTAACTTGTTCCTTAGAACCAAATAAAAACAAAATTTCAGGGAGAATACAACTGAATAATTTAAACATATCTATAGATTATAAAAAACTTAATTCCTGTATGTAAAATTATTTAAAGGGAAATAACTACTAATAGTATTAAGACAACTTAGTAAACCACTCACACATTTTCACTGTACTTATGATTTTTTTAAAATATGGTTTTCTAGATTTTGAACTATAGACTATAAAATGATACTTTCAGTATATGAATGAGCACACTTTCTTAATACATGCAGCTTAGTTATAAAGATATTGAACACTGGATTTAGAAAGCAGTAGTAGCCTAAACACTACAACAATCTAGAACTAAAATCAATCCTTTATGCTGCTTGTTGTGGTTTATTTCTCTTCCTGAATTCTGACCTACACACTTGCACAAGGTTATCAATTCATAGTGTAGAAAAATTAGATTTGAAAATGATTGTTCCAAGTAATTTTTGACTCTGGTTGCCCCAGTAGATCTTTATCTGGTTAGGCAATAGAAGTTCAGTATCCTATTTAATATATGAATATGAGTCATAAGACTGAATTGTTGATTGGGCAATAACTTTGGAATATTACAGGTTAGAATATGTTTATAAGTTCATTGCATTTATGAGATTTGGTGAAGATGCACAAAGAAAAAAATTATAACATGTTATAACAATGAATTTCAGAATGCAATTTGAAACAAACACATTTAGTATTTGATGTTATTTTAAAATGTTTTATGAATATAGAATTTCGATTAATATAATCTTATTTTAAATTTTAAGACTTAAAGCACAGAATATTTCATGAATTTAGTATTTTCTAAAAATTTGGGCATAGGGGCTGGGGAGATGGCTCCGTGGAATAAGTGCTTCCCTGGCAAGCACAAGGGCCTGAGTTCAATCCCCGGTCCCACCAAAAAAAAAAAAAAAAAAAAAAGAAAGAAAGAAAAAAATGTTGGGCATAAATATTTTATTTTATAACTTATACTTTTGCTTTGGAAATAAACGTTGACATGTAAAAATGCCAGAAATTATTGTCATTATTTTACTTTCCATGTTATTTATTCTTATTGTTTTATTGTGAATTACAAGTTGAATTTTTGTTTAAAATTAAATTTCATTTAATTCAACCCTGAAATTACTTAATAGCTTGGAAATTTCACAGAGGAAACAGGAAGCTGTACCTTTAGTTTCTTAACTACTTTGAAATATTTTGTGTATTTTCATTCCCTTCTGCTTATTAATTGTACCTCGTCCTATTGCAGTTAGTACCATTTAAAGTGAATATATTGCCATATTTTGTCTTCTTCAAACTCTTTATAAGTTAATGAAGTCAGAATGAAATCTTCATTTTGCACTTAGTAAACTTGGAAAGCACTGAAGAACTATTACAAGAAAAATATTTAAATCTGAGATATGTTGAAAATAATAATTAATAGAAATTTCACATATATATAATTATATGTACAGGTGTCTGTATTATAGCTATAGTAAATTGTTGTGGAGAGCAAATTTGTTGAGTTTACATATATATATATATATATATATATATATATATATATATATATATATATAATTTTTTTCTTGACACCAATTAAGAAAAACAAACTCAATTTACGTCACGTGCACAATCTCATCCATTTCTGATACACACCTAGAATTTAATATAACCAGAAATCTAAGGAAATTTCAAAGTTATAGAACAACTAGAACACATGGAATTGAATAGCTTGGGTTGAATGAAATGATAAAATTTACTATTTCAGTGTGTTATATCAATAGCTTTGAAGGTATTCAAAATTAAAGAGGCTTAATCTTGACCCAAAATAATATATTTACCTTTAAACTTAAAACATGGATGAGATGTCCTCAATGATTCATTTTTATAGCAAAAGTTTTGGTGGTGACAAATATTACCATTATTCAGTATTATTTAGAACTACAAGTGTTATAGGATTGCACTTTATGCTGCTGCATTCATTTGTTAGGTAGGGGTTTATTAAAGAATAATACCTTATTAACACTAAAGGTTATTGGAGCCTGGGTAAGCCATGGGCTCAAAGGTGACTTTGGGCATATTTTTCTTTCTCCTTATGTATATTTGAACTAATTGAAATTACATAATAGCTTGGGAATTTTATAGAGAAAATAGGTGGCTTTCTCAAATATTTTGGAAATATTTTGTGTAATCTTACTCATTTCTGTTTATTAAAATAAACAGAAAAATATTTTTTTTAAAAAATGGCCTATATTTTTTTACTGTTGGGAACTTGCTGTACAGAGAAATGAAGTGTTAAGAGACTTTTATTTTCATGGAATGGACTTCTAACCTACAGGGTGTTCAGGATCTCATTACTAATCAGATTTGTAGGGATCCACCTGTTTACAGCCTCCCAAAATGCTCCCCACCATGCCCAGTCTCAATTGCCCTCTCAGGGTGCCCTGGGGGTAGGGCTGGAAGGGCAGGCCCAGGAATTGAACCCTCAGCCCAAGCCCCTGTTTACAGGTGCTTTAATCCATTCAGCTATTTGGCCTGTGCCCCCCAAAGTATTAAAAGTTATTTTATTGGCCAATATCACCTTCTGATTGGCATAACTGTAAATACCAATTTTAAGATGTTTTAGTTAACCAATATCCTGTGTGTTTTATAAAACTGCATACCTTTTCCTTTAAAAGTAGAGTACATTAGAATATATTTCTTGAAAACAATCACATGAAAATATGAGATACAAAATACAGTAGAGTTTTTTTCTTCAAGGATTCAGGAAATCTCTTTATAATCTATATACATTTATAGTGAGTTTTTGAAAAGTAGCATTTTGCTACATGGACCTACTTCCTGACTCTACAATTTTTTTTCATTTCTTTTTCTTCTCATTTTTCTTTTTTCTTCCCTTTCTACTGCTCCTGTTATTTGTTTTCCTTCCTTTCTTTTCTTTTCTACTTTCCTCTTTTGATTCATTTTCCTTCCTACCTTGAAGAAACAACTTATCAATTGAGCATTTCTCCAAGAAAGGAGAGTTGAACTCCTAGACCACTAAAAAGAAAGTCACTATAGAGAAAGCTTATACCTACATAATACTCCTGAGACACCATCTCTTATATCCTGATGGCAGGTGAATAAATTTTGCAAAGCCTGTTGGGAGACAAACACCTTTAGAGTGATAACCCACTGGCCCTCTGCTACAGACAATGAGAAGCATCCACAAGAATAGTTTGCAAATTGTAGGAAATTTTAAAATATATAGTTAATATTTCAAACATCCATAAAATAGACTTCATTGCTTTCAAATGCTGTTAAAATGCCTACTGTTAATGATTAGCATGGAATTAGCCTACTCTGAACCAGGTCTAGTTGTGAGACTTCATGTGTATGTTTTCATGCTTTATCAATCACATTGGTGTCATATGTCACCCTGTGCCTCCGTCACGCTGGAAATCAGCAGGGAAGAGTCTGTCCTTGGTTGTTTTATCATTGTTGAGAACATTTCTGTTATTCTTTCAATGCAGGTTTTTAAAAAATATAATGCCTAAAGTACTTTCACAATGTGAAAATATTAACTAGACATTGAATATAAAACGTACAGTCTTGTACTTATTCTAGAGTGTCATTTTTTTTTTAGGAGGCTAGTGGGCAAAAGTAACTAAGAGAAGACCATCATGGTAAACAAAACAAATGGGGTACATGCGTAGAAATCCTGTACAGTTTCACTTCTGTGAGATCCCAGAATATTTTGAAGAGCAAGATAAAAGAGAATAGGAAGTAGGGACAAGATTTTGTTCTACTGTGAAATGGATGGAGAGATAGGGAAGGCAGAAGAGGGAAGAGGGTATGGATATGAAGCAAAGAATTCAAGTCTGTTATTACTACATCTACCAATGCCCCACGAGGAATGTGATCATGACATGCTGCACACATACACTAATAAAAAAGACAAACATATAGTGGATAGAATGTTCGAAGCAATGGAACAGCAAGAGCACATTTGAAGATACAGAAGAAAAAAACATTTAAACCTAATGAAGAGCTACATGCAAATGTAGAAATAGAGGGAAATGTAAGAAAAGTGTAGGAAGTGTATGGGATGCGCAGGAAAACATCAGAAAGCAAATATCTAAGTTATATGATGTGTAGAGAAGATAAAACAAAAGGCAGAAAATATCTAAAATATGTAAGCAGATTAGCATAGGATGAAAAAAAAAAGATAAGAATCAATGAAATCTGACAATGGAACCCATTGTTTTTAACATTAAATTTTTGACCATTATAAAAGTGCTTTTGGGCAAAATGTTAATGACGTCCTCTGTGGCCAGAGCTAATAGCAAACAATCCCCTGAAATTGCATTTATTTTGCTACGCTTTCTAAACGTGAAGAGTTGGCAAATGATTGTTATTTATGATATTTTAAGTTACTCCAGGATATCTTTTCAGTGCTTCTCAGAGATTTTTTTCATCTCTACTGAAAGCTCAGTGTTTGTCTTTCAAAATGCTGAAATATATTTTAACCTTGCTGTCAAAGTTCCGTGGCTAACAGGACATTGTGTTCAGATTTAATACCATGGTCAATAACAGCTTTACCTCTACATGAGGCTATAAATCTAGACAGAATTGCTAATCTTAAATTAAAATATTGAAAACTTTGCAAAGAATCATTCTAATCTATCTCTATACAATCATGATGGATTTGGGTTTTGGTTAATAACAGTAAAAGTGGACAAAAAGTGTTGCATATGTAAATTTCCAAACAATGCTTTGTGTTTTTAATGTAAAGAACTATGTTAGGTTGTTTCAGAAAGAAAATATCAAAATAAAATTTCAGCTGGACCTCTTTACCAATGATAAATGACTGTTTTATGGAGCAGACATGTAGAAAACATGAGGATTTCTCTCTTCCAATAATGCCTTGCTCATACACGGCAAAAGAAGGTGGAAGAGCCCCAAAGCAGCAAACTGCGGTTGTTAGCATGCAAATGGGAGGGTCAACTGCTATATTTACAAACACAACATTCTCATCATTCTTCACTTTTCATCCCTCATTTCAAATTGCATAGCATACAAAAAGAGTTTGCCTTAGTAAAACATGATTAAAAAGTGATAATAGACAGTAAAGTGAGCATTTCTCTGATTCTGCTCTCAGTCTTAATCTCTGCTCATCATACATACATAATCTAAACACTTTAAAAACCTATACATAATTCTTTTGAGTAGATATACGGTATGTCATTTGATTCCTTGAAGTATACATCAGGGTTACTTTTTATTTGTTTGCTGTCTATAAGTTATCTTTAAATTAACAATGTATAGCCTGAGGTATGATGCACAACTATTTGTCACATTATTATTGTTTTTGCCTTTAGCTACTAGGAATAATGCTTCAGCGAACTTCAATTCATAAGCATCTTTATGCAAATGACTATCTTTTAATGTATAATGTTAGGACAGCAAACTATGCCACCTAGGTCACACGGAACATGTCTTTAAAAGCTATCATTATGTATACACACCTCACATTTCTGGACTTTCGTCTTGCTAATATAACAATGACTTCAACCACTATAACTTTTCAACACTATCAAGTAACTATCTTTTTTTTTCACTATTTTTAAAATACATAAAATGACTCATGAAATAATAATTCTTTAATCATTATAACCATCTTACTGGTTATTAGTGAGACATTATTTTCATATTTCATTGATACCATATATGCTTTCACACTGTTATATTTGTTATATTGTGTGACAATTTTTGTATTTGTATGTGTCTCTTTATATCTAAGAAAACATGCTGGTTGAAAATATTATTTATATATATATATAATATATATATAGTATAAGTTTATATATTATTTTTTTCTTAAATCATTCATTTCTTTTCTCTCACCTTTTATTGCCACCTGTCAGTCACTTTCTTAACACCATCACTCTGTCTTACAGATTGCAAATTTCTAGATGTATGTATGTGCATGATACCTTAGGCTATACGTTGCTAATTTAAAGATAACTTATAGATAGCAAGTTGAATGTATTGTACGTGATGTCTTTTTATGTGTTGTTGGTTTTCTTGTTGTTTTATTTTTACAAAAGCAGTATCAAACATGGCTGAATGATACACAGGGTGCCCAGTGAAAGTTTCGGGAGCCACAGCATTCTACCTGGTTCATTTGGTCATGTGCCTCTCTGCTGTATATAGGCAAGAATATGTAGTAAGAGGCTCAATGGTGAACTACATTCATAACCTATGATTAAACTCATGATGGACTCCCAGAGCAGAAGGCCAAGGAAAAAGTTGGAAATGCTAAATGCATGTGGGGATTTACGACTTTCCAACTTACATATTTTTGTTCCTCTAAACTGATCTCAATTAGTTGTTGATATAGTGCATTTCTCAAAATTATCTAAATGATTGTGTTTAGATAAATCTAAATATATTTTTAAGTGTGCTCACAGAATCACAAGCATTTACCATATTACATGAGGGAGATATTTCTCACAATATCATCAGGCTTTAACTCGGAAAACTGGTAGAATACTTTGGTTGTTAAAAATGAATTTGAAGATAATTATGTTTGGATGACATTAAGCTTTAAAAGTTGTATAGCATAATGCAAAATAATACAGATGTGGAAATTCTGTGAAATATTTACCAAAAAGATTAACATTACATAATTACTAAAGTAGTCTTTCATTTAAATATTGCTTGATATGAAGTAGACAGACAAAATGCTTATACTGCTTGCTCTTTTTGTTCATGACTGCATTTTCCTTGAAAGTAAGACCTAGATGGAAATAATCAGTCTTGTTTTATTTTATTTAGTGTTTAGTACAGGTTCTACAGGGTCTTGCTACACAGATTGAACTCGTGACAATCCTCCTGCTAACAGCCTCTCAAGTGCTGGGATTACAGGCATGTACCACCAAGGCCAGTCTCAATCTCCATCTCAGTGCACCCTGAGGTGCCGGCACAGCATGCTGGGGATCAAATTGGGTCCATGCATCAGGTTCAGCAGGTGCTTTAATCTGAGCTATCTAGATGGCCCCATAATTAGTCTTAAAAACTAGAGATCAAAGCTGCCAGCCCCAGCCAGGCGTGGTGGTGCACGTCTATAATCCCAGCACTTGGGAGGCTGAGGCAGGAGGATTGTTGTGAGTTTGAGACCAGCCTAAGCTACAAAGTGAGCTTAAGGCCAGCCTGAACTGCATAGTGAGACCCTGTCTCAAAAAGACAAAAAAAAAAAAAGCTGCCAGCCCCCATCTACTCATCCTTGCCTGGAAAAAATAAGCTTGTGACTATTGTATAAGTATATTAAAAACTCATAAAATATTTATCAATTGTTTTTCTGATCACTTTTAGGAGCGATATGAAAGCAAATTATTACTCATCATCTTTTAGAAAGCATTGTAAAGATTACCTTTAAATTATTATGCTTAAATGTGTTTAGCTTAATACCAGGTAAGAAAATAGTCCATCCAAGATCATATAAAGAAATTAGGTTACAAAACTAGTGGAAATGGCTTTTGACAGAACAACTCATCAGAAATCCCTCTGAGTCATGCTTAGGCTTTTGCTTACCCGGACTCAAGTTGAGGGAAGAAAAACTGCCTTGAGTGATATGTCTATATTATGTATATAATGGGTGATATATGTATGTGTCATATAATATCATATTTATATTGTATATAAGTAATCAAACATTTTATATTTGTTATTTTAACATTAATAAGTGGCAATTATCCTTTGGGATACACATTGGACATGAAAAATGATAGCCTAGTGTGTAGGAAGCAATGTCAAATACATAGACTAACATATAAAGGGGACAGTTAAGAATAACTGATGTTTATAATTTCTAGTTTCACAGAAGAAAACAGGTTATTCATAAAGGAAAGCTTTTCTGTTACATTTCAGGAATAAGGAAAATAAATAAAAATGATTTAATAAATATTCGAGGGTTCCTCAATAATCACTCTATTAGTAATTTTGCCAGACATTTCTGATTTCTTTATTAGGGGAGCTATACCATGAATTCCTGAATTCTACTTACTAGATAGTAGTAAAGATCCCTCTAGTGTGTCTATTAAAATTTCTCCACACATTGTAAACTGTCTTGGTAGCCGGAGAGATTGTTGCATTGACAGTCATTCGTGCAGCTCATTTATGGTACCACTGTGCAGGAAATTTCATGGAAAGGATTTATGTGTAGGTAGAGTTGTTTTGCTTTATTATTATATTTGCTAAAGAATAAGCTACTGATTGTGCTGAAATAACTTGAGACTTTTTTTTCCCTGGGAGTGAATTTTTATGATCAGTGAACTGGACTGAATGCTGTTGAGTGGTTATCACTTAAAATGACCACATGAGAAATCATTATCTTCATTTTTTGGCATGATTTTTCCTTTTGGAGCATTTTATGTGAAACAAGTCCAACTCGAGTTTGAAACCAGTACTTTTAAATGTTTACTTGCAAGACTTTCACAAATAGATATTTTTGACAACTCTAATAACTGGACATTACCAGGACAATACTAACATAGGAGGTTAACAGCTTGCACTTGTACAAAATACTCGAAGTCAGTCAGAAAGCCGTTATTATGACCTTGTGCTGACCACATTCTATGAAGTGCTACATGATCAGGGACAGGGAAGTTGGTTAATGGAAGTTATATAGTGGCTAGATGTACCCTTGTCACACTTCATCTAAACTGATACATTGCAATGGTCCACACTGCTCAGACCTAGCAATTACTGTCCAATTCCAATCTATTCCACACTGCCACTATAATGAAAAATAATTAGGAGCCTGAAAATGAGTTTTCACATGAAATGGTTTCAGTGCTTGGACACAATCGCCTTTGGCAGATGGCTTTGGGTTTGCTTTAATATAATAAAGACAGTTAATCATCTCTAAAGAGTGCACTGAATGAATAAACTTTTAACACTATTTTCTACAATGAAACTCTTATATTGATCAAATGTTTAATGCTCAGCGGTGGAGGTTGCCTTGGTTGAGTTGTTGGGAATGGGTGCATAAATCATTATAAAAATGCACCAGAAAAGAAGAAATCCAATTGAAATTGATTATTTATTTAGTTAGTTAGTTGAGAGACAAAATAAATGAGTTTTCATTTTTAGTATATGTTTGAAGCACAATAACTGTAAACATCTTCATGAATTAATACATACATGGTATGTTTAGAACGAATAAGTATATATGCATATGTTATTCTAGATGATATATATGCGCACTGTTGATCTTTTCCTTTCCCCAATAACTTCACAACGAAACAATGTCAGAACAAAAATGTACATCTATGTGTGTATATTTATATATAAATACCTTATGTATGCATAAATTATATACAAGTTCTTAAATTATATATGTATGATAGGAAGTATTTGTATTAGAAAGAAAAACTTTGACAATTTATAAAGCATTTCCCTGTATTCTAAGGGCAATTAAAAGAGAAAGCCTGGGCTTCAACCCCAATGCCACCACTCTATGAATGGCCCCCTCTTCCTTTCTTGTGCCCAATAACCCAAGAAGTTGTAAAGCATGTCACAGTAAAAGTTCAACCTTCTTAGTCACCATAGTTTCTGAAAACGGAAATGTGTTTGTAGAGTGGCACTATTTTTTTCTACATCTGGTTGCCCCAAATATCGTATTAAAATCAATTCTTCCTCATTTTCAAATTTGTAATTACATGCCTAGAACAGTTTTATATAGGTAGATACACCCTCTTTTTTGATTATTGTAAGTTAAGCTTTTTTAACGTATTTAGTACAAGGTCTATTGGGTCTCAATGCACAGATCAGACTGGTAGGGATTCTCCTGTTTGCAGCCTCCCACGCACTGGAATGGTGGGTATGTGCACCACACCCAGTCTCAGTCACTGTCTCAGCTCGCTCTGGGGCACAGCCAGCACGGCACACCAGGGATCGCACCCAGTCTCTGAGCCTGCCTGAGCAGATGCTTTAGTCTGTTGAGCTATTTGGCTGGCCCGTAAGCTTTCTATTTTATATTGCTATTTACCACTAGGTAATGTTGTACTGATTTTCTAATGAACTATCTGTCTATTCCAGGTATAAAGTTTTTAATTGTTTGGCTGTTGCTTTATTTATTTATTTATTAGCAGGATACAGGACCTCATCATGTAGATCACACTCAAGTAATCCTCTTGTCTTAGGCTCTCCAGCACTGGGATTACAGGCTTGCCCCAGCACACCCGGTGTTGGGCTGGCAGGCCATGTGGTATTAGAGACTGAACTCAGGACCTTGGACTTGTCAGGCAGGCTCTGAGATCACTAAGCTATCTCCCCAGACCAGTTGCTTTAATTCTTAATGTCCAAATATCCATAACTCATGACCCTTTTATACAGTTCACATAATATGTTATTAATAATTAAACTGAAGCATGAGAAATTTAATTTGTTATCTTTAAGATAATTTTTCTTTGTTTACTCTGAACATTGTTATAAGATTCTAGCCCCATCAGAGAAGTGCTTCCTATAGGGACAGCCTTCCACTTCTGTAAAAAAATAACATCTCAAAGGAAAACATTTTGAAAACTCCAATGCCTTTTAGTAGTGGAAGCAATATAGCAATGACAAATTCCATTCAGTAAAGTCACAGAGCAAAGGTGTAGTCACCAGGTAAATTCCTGAGGGCTGCAGGTTTAGAATTGTACTGTGTCTCTTACCTCTGCTGAGTTAATATTAAACATAAAATTTTGGAAATAACAGAGAACTGATTTTTTTCAGTTGAGAACTTCATTCATTTATTCCCAGGAGATCAAAATCTGAAGCCCCATAGAGCAAAAGTAGACAAATACTCAAATGTGTCTTGTCATTGGTAAAATTCACCATCCTGTCTTTAAACAAAGTTCAAGTAATGAAATGCCTGTCTCCTTGCATTATGTAGGTAATGCTTTCTCTGCAAAGTTCAGAAATTGCTTGTGTGACAATGAGTATGAGGAAAAAGAATAACATTGAACACAGATTCACATGGCAGTGTGAGATGGTCTGTCTGGCTGCGCTGTGACAGTGAAGAATATGCAAGAAAATGACCATTTATAAATTCTTACAGAAAATAAAGCATTCTTCTGTGTGTGAAGGGAGAACAAGGGATACATTTTGTTGGTACTAATACAGTATCTTACAATTTATTTATTTATTTATTTATAAATTTATTCTTTATTTTATTGAAGTACAAATATCAATCAGATAGTTTCAATACACCTTAACAAGACAGATTTGTTAAATTAATACATTGCAAACTGTTTTCATAACGTTTTGGTATTGTACAAGGTGCATACATGATATTATATTTACAGATACCATTTTAGCAG
>PVKA01021648.1:0-38345 GCA_004027165.1 Ctenomys sociabilis
ATCTGCCTGTGTAACTATGACAGTCATTAGTTATCAAAACATGATAGATAAATTTTTCATCCTTTCTAAAAATTAAGACCATAACCTCAATTTTCTTTTATAATCACCTTCCAAAGAAGAGTTTTGTGTTCAATTCCGTATTTACATATGTAGTAAGAAATAATTGAGGCGTAAAGTGAAAATTACTTATCTGGGATCAGTCAGGTGCATTTGCCAGGCTGACTGAGATACAAATGCTACTTTTTAATCACAAAATAATGTAAATTAGTCAAAAGTCTATGGTTTTTAATTTGATATTGGTGAGATGTTAAAAGTGACCAGAAGTATAAAATGTGAGAAATATAATCATACTTATTCATTCAGATGAGGATTCAGCTTGAAGAACAGATTAAATTATCCAGTGCTCCAGACAATGTATAACTGTTAGTTTTTAGATTTTCTTTTAGAACTCTCATCAAGTATCCACAAGGAGCATTAATTAAAGGTGGAAAATTATATTCCTTTACATCATCCAACAACGGCCCTTGTTATTTGTTCAGTTAGATATGAAACTGAGAAAGAAGGAGCTCAATCTTGGTTTTTATTTAAGAAATTATTTTACATCTGTAAAATAATACAAATAATGCAGCTAAATCTTTTTTTCCCTGGGCTCCACATATACAGAAAAATATGATGAAGTGGTGAGAACATAGCTAGAGAATATGACTGGTCACTGGTCACCACAATGCCTTCCCATAGGTTGGTGAGCTTTGAGGACCACAGAACAAGCAATGTGGTGAATCGGGTTCCAGTGTAAAGTGGACAATACTGTGGACCATCTTCCAATCAATGCATAAATCAATTCTTACTGTGTCAATACAGGAGCACAAAAGGAGGGTATTTTCCAGGTCTGAAAGATGCAATAAAGCAGCACAATTTAGCCTTTCTTTAGCCCAATCTAGCATGACACAATCAGAAGTGAAAAGTATCTGACTTGACTAATATGTGTATTTTTCTAATCAAATTCAATTTCTTCCCCACTGTTGGTATTTACAAAGAAGATCATTTAGTGTAAGGTCATGTTTTGATTTCTATTTATAAGAAAAGCTAGCACATACTAGTTAGCTCAATGCCATAATTAGTTAATGGTTTTGAGAATTTTTCTAGAAAAATCAAACTTTCTTTAAAAACATCTGGGCTCCAGCAAACTCAATCTCACATTTTAGTTTGCCCTTAGTACAGAAGATTAGAGAGATTTTCATTGAGAATCCTCAATTTTATTGATCCCTTCAATGGACACATTTATTCTTCATGCCAGCATCTGGTTGGTGTGCTTTAACACCAGTGTAGCTTGAAAATGGGTTTACTTGAATTGAATCTGTCATTGATCTTTTTGACTTCTCTAAATTCAACAACAGTGTGGCATAAAGGACCCTAGAGATCTTGATGTTTCTGTCCATAAATTTACAAAGTTACAGCCACTTTCATAAAAATAGCAAGACATTTGGATGTGATGGCATATGCCTGTAGTTCCAGAATTCTAAGAGGCTAAGGAAAGAAGTTCACAGGTTAGACCCCAGCCTAACCACTTAGCAACTTAGCAACAGCCCGTCTGAATATATAATATCAAAAGAGTTGAGATTGTAAAGGCAGTGGAAATTTATCCTAAATTCAATCCCCAATACTGCATAATAAAAGTACCAAAACAATCACTGCTCCTGGGAGAGATGCCTGATCCTAAGGGCTGAGCTACAAATGTACAAGGAGTTAGTATATCTTATAACAACAGAACATAATGAAATATACAAATACTCACAAAAATAATATCTGTCAATGGACAAAGGTGGAAAATTTGCCCACATAACAAATAAAATACTAATTTGGAAAATACTATTGAGATCATTTTTCAACCATATGTATCCATAAATCCAAACTAAGAAAAATAAATAGCTGCATAATTTTTGACCAATTGCACATGTTATATCTGGTAATCAGAAAAACTACTTTGAAGACAACATATGATATAGCAAGTGTTGGATTTATATTATATTGTTTTTTGAATTATGTACCATTTGTAGCCATATTTTGTATATTATTTTTTTACTTTGTTTTTTAAAAAAACCAGAATGAGAAACAAATTCCATAGTAGAATTCTAAATAATACACAAAGGGAAACCCTGCCTTCAGTTAACAGACAGTTAACTGCACAATTTTGTATCAAGACTAATAATAAGAGGGGCTTGCAGGTTAACTCAGTTGTTTAAGTGGCTGGGCCAGCAAATACAGTCAGGCACAGGGGACCTTGTTTCAATCCCCAGCTCCAGATACCTTATGCAACCCATGATTGAGGCAGCCTGAGCCAGCCAGAAAAAGAAAAAAAAATCCTTCTCAACTTTTGGGCGAGCCAAATAGCTCAGCAGATTAAAGCACCTGCAACCAGGTATAGGTGCTGGGGTTTCAATCCAGGCCATGCCGTGTTGGCCTTGCCGTTAGGGCATGCTGAGACAGCGAGTGAGACTGGGCACGGTGGTACTCACCTGTAATCCCAGCACTTGGGAGGCTGTAAACAGGTGGATCACTATTAATTCGGTCTAGTAGTGAGACCCTGAACATCCTGTAGACCCCTCCCTAAAATACAAAAAAAAAAAAAAAAAAAAAAAAAAGACTAATAGGGATAGGATACATTTTCCAAGAGTAGAATGAAAAAAGGGGAAGAAAGAATCCATGACAAAGGAGAAGGTAATGATAGTAACCTTGGGCATCAGTTATAATAATTCCTATCAATAGCATGTGATTTGATGTTGGAAGAAATGCAGTCCTTTGTCTCTGTGGTCTTCCTCCTCAAAACCTGAAGCATGATCACTATTATGAGAAACTACCAGCAATATTCTAATGGGGTGAGGGAGTCCCTAACAAAAAAACCTATTCAAATCTATTGAAAATTGTTACTATCACAAATAAATAGGATAAATCATGAGGCAGTCACATCCAGAGGGAACATAAAAAAATAACATTAACGTGATAATAACTTTCGAGACAGAAGTGAACACTAAGAAATGTGAAAAAAATAAGGTTCTAACTAACAATAACACATGACTATGGATTCACTTTTACAACAAATAAAATACACTAAATTGAAATGTGAATAATGTGCTGAACATGGTCAAGGGTATTTGCAACACTCGACAATCTCCACAAATATTCTGTAAATATACACCCTTCTGAAAAAGTCTTTAAAATGCCTACTTGCCACAGGAATATGAATAAAAGATGTACTGTCGTAATAGTGATACATCACAAGGCCATGAAATATGTATTAATTTAGAAATCATCAAATATTCACGGCTATTTTTACTATTTCCCATGTTCCAGTATATTAAAATGTTATTCCTGTGGAGACTATCAGGAGCAGTTGATATGACTGTCCAGTTTACAAATGAGATTCATGATGATGCTAAAGGTTATAAAATTTCAAAAAGCAAATCAAATGTGAACTAAGATCTAAACCCCATCATTCTGCCTCTGAAAACTATACACACTCCATTCTAAAGATGTGATAATTTTATAAGTAAAGTGAATGAAGAGGGAATGTGTAGAGATATTCCCATGTTTGCATAAGTACCCTTCCAATGCTTTGACTGCTACTATTCTAAGAAAAGGAAGCTCAGTTAAAATTTGGAAAGAGTAAAGTGATTTACAGTTGCCTATCATATTCTCAGTGTCCACCTATTACAGATGAAATAATAATTTCATAATTTTAGTGATTAATATATTGTGTCAACTTGAAAAGTAAAAACCTGAACTACATTGGCTCAACAATTCCATACTCTAGGGCTTGGAGGATCCTCCCCAGGGCATAGCAGCCCCACAGTACAGTGACTCATCATTTAAAGGATATAAAAAGAAACTGAAGAAGGATGGAGTATTTCACTTCCTCAGAGGACCTCACATATTTGAGGTCATCTTGGACGTCATCACGTGGCTTCTAGCACACCCCTTGGGCTCTGCCTTAGATCCTTCTGGTGTAGACTCATCAGTTGTCTGTCATAGACCCATAAGCCTCCTGATACAGACTTACACAAAACACTACAATGAGTTCTGAATCTTAGACTAAATCCTTCAGTCTCCACTATGGTGGTACCCTCTGTGTTTCTTCATCCAACGCTGTGGCTGACCATTGTAAGCCAATCTTATAATTTCTTATACATTTAACACATCTTTTGTTATATCTGTTCCTTGTGTTATATCTGTTCCTCTAGCAAAACTATGACTGATACAATTAAGCATTTTCAAAAATTTATTGTATGGGAGCAATTTTCTATGTAGTTGAAAGCAAAATCTTAAAATCTCATTTTATATGAGTTGAATCTCTATTGTATTAGTACAAAGATAATGTTTTCCTTCTGGAAAATGTTCTAGAGTTATATTTTTAAGCTATAGTTTTATTTGCATTTTAGTGTAGAAGAGATGATAGAGAAATAAACAGGAAGAAGAGAAGAAAGATGAAGAGGACAGGAGGGGAATGGGAAAAAAACGAAAAGAGAAGGATGAAGACAGGAAAGAGAAGGGAAGAGTAGTAAAACAAAGGGTTAATGCTGAGAATTCTGTCTGAAAGTTTTAGTTTCCCTTGGATATTTGTCACTTTCTTGAGAGTAGAATAAAGAAGCCTGAGTCTCTCTTAAGTTATCAGAAAATATAAGTAAGTTTTCAGTGGTTGGCATATATTATACTATGTGTATCACCAAAGAAATAAGTTGATAAGTTGTACTGTGAGCAGATTAGGACTCTTCAATATTGGTTCAAGGTTATGACTGTAGCAGTGATACCAAAATGGAGATCCATGCAGCTCAAAGAGAATGTCATGACTTTTCTGTTGAGATAATTATGATTTCCTTATAATGAAAATCCTATAGAATATGCAAGTCCTTAATAATAATGTTACAGAGATCCTTGAAAAATACTATAATCTTGCCTAAAAGTCTTTGGCATACAGCAACCAATTCAAAACTATTCATTGCAATATTTGCCATTGATGGTGTGATAGATATCTGATAGATATCACTCCACAAGGATTATCCTTGTACTTCTTTTGCTGAATTGCTTTTAACTCAGTATTTTTGCCAAAGATCTACTTTTTCTCTTGGATGTATATTTTCAATACTATAATGGTGGTTTTGTAGAAGATTGTCACTGTTCAACATCACGAAGAGGTAAGGAAAAGAGAGCAGGGTTGTTTTTACTTGTTCTGGAAAGCCAGTGAGCTCTGGGTGACACTTTCAAATATTCACAAATCTCTGCAGAATGTGATCTGAAAAGCATATTGTCAAGAACTCTCTCTGATTATTGTTTAACCAACTAACTTTGACAGCAATAAATTATCATGAAAATTATAAATAGTTAAATTCAGAAAGATGAAGAGAATTGGTAAACTGTGCAATCTATAGTGGATAATGTGCATTTAAATTGACAACTTGGTGTGAGTTAGTTTTATCAATACGACTCTTACCCTAAATATCAGAATGTCCCATATTTATGTTTATTTCTTTAGAGGTTATTTAATTTTAATATATTTTGTTTAAACAATTATGTTAATGCACTTTTAATATAATCTATTTTTTATTTTTTATTTTTTACTTTTAATATAATCTATTTGGTGCATAATGGAAGACGTTATACCATTTCTTTTTAAGTGCAAAATATATACCAGAATTTTAGATTTTGTGTGTTTGTTTTGAGACAGGGTATCACTGTGTATCCCAGGCTGGCATT
The DNA here is from genome assembly GCA_004027165.1 of Ctenomys sociabilis. Classification (NCBI taxonomy): domain Eukaryota; kingdom Metazoa; phylum Chordata; class Mammalia; order Rodentia; family Ctenomyidae; genus Ctenomys; species Ctenomys sociabilis. The sequence continues at coordinate 5,749 of PVKA01021648.1, forward strand.
GAAATCACTGAAATCTTCTTGCCCCCTCATCCTGAATGTTAGTATTATAGGCATGGACCCTCATTCCTATATAGGTACTGTTCTTGAGATAGAAATATGACTTTAATACATTAATCAACTTGAGGAATTTTTGTGTGTATAATGAGGGTTTTTTTTATATTTGCAAGGTTCAATATTATAAATGTCATATATCAAGGACTTAAAGGACCTTTACAAGTAAAGTGCTTCTTAAAAATGAATTTACTAAATGAGAAAAAAAATCAAGTAAAAATTATCACATAATAAAAATCATTTACTAGTTTTGTTTTGATCCTGAAAAAAAGGAAAATAAGCGTAGTCTGTTTATAAGGGATCCAATCTTCAAAACCTAATTTCAATTTTGGTCATACAACTCTACACCAGTAGAATTCCATAGTTAGTATCTGTAAGCTTGGTAGAAAGAATTATTTTGACAGTAACAAATTGATATAAAAGTTTAAGTTGTTCTAGAAAGATATTTTAACCTGTTTTATGTCTTAGTGAAAAACAAAAAGGAAAAATATTCTTAGGCCAAACTGAATATTGACAGGCCTCCATGTAGTCTCTTCGACACTGCCTGCATTTATTTAAAATATCTCATAGGTTGGTTTTCTTATCTGCACTGAATATTTGGTTGATATTTCTCTCTAAACATACTTATCCTTGATCCTGCAGCCCACACCTATGTACCTGTTCAGTTAGAATCCTCTGAAGTTTACCTGGTAATGCAAAAACATTCAAGATATTAAAATTATACCATTCTGTTGAAAGCAACTATAGTTTTAATGTAGAAGCCTATTTGGGGGTGTGACTCTTAAAGTGGAATACTTAGCACAATATTAGTTGAGGATTCTGCATTCTGGTTAATTTGTTTTGTTTATGAGACAGTGAAACAAGTGAGTGCCATAAAGGAGACAACTATCTTAAAAAAGCTTTTCATAAAATCCCACTTCTTATTCAAGTAACATTAGGCAATTATAAACTAATAAGTATAATGACAACATCAAATAATGACACGGATTAGCAGAGAACTATTCTGTTCTTTGATGGTGCTAAATAATAACAATTTCTAATTAAAATGTTTTCTGACTCCTTTGGGGTACACGTATTCTGTTCACATAGATATAAACAGCAGATGAACTAAAGTGCAAAAAACTAATCATTGGAATAGATGGCCTATGCAAAGGACACTAAATATTTTTCAGTGCAACTGGAAATTTTGTAACAAATGCATCTTCCTTCAGGAAGATGTGATAACCTATACCTAATGTATCTCCTGGAATGTTTATTGAGTCATCTTTTCCCCAGAGGGGAAAAAATAAACTTGTTTAATTAAAAATATCGATAAACAACTACTCCTATGACATTTTTTTCTTGAAGCAGGACACTCCTATGACATTTTTTCTTGAAGCAGGACACACCTATGACATTTTTTCCTTGTGTCTTGTTTTCATGTGTTACCTTTTTTTAAACAAACATTTCCATGAGAGAGAATGTATCAATAATTGATATGACATTTGAAGAAGTATGCTTTTAGAAGACCAGGGATTCCAAGCATGGCCCTAGTATTACATATTGCTATCTTCAGTGTAATTGCTTAGTGCACAGGTATCCACATATATAGTTAACCAGGGTAGGAATCCTACCAATTAATTGTTAACTTCAAAAACCTGCTGAAGATTCTCAGGATCACTGCCTTAACCATCTTGTATATAACTGAATGACTTTACCCCTGCCATGTTTCCTAGCATTTCTCTTTGCCCTCTCTACATTGTTTAATACTTAAATTCTTGTTTTCCATTTTGCTGTGTTAGACTTTTCACTTTTTATTTCTCTTTTTTTTTTGTTCTTATACTAGGGGGACTAAACAATATTTATACATGTGGGTCTGGTTTATTTCACTTATGAGTATAGCTTTAAGTGACATTTATATATGAAAGCTTTGAATTCACCATTCTTTATAACTGGATGATATTCTGCTATGTAAAAATACCAAATCTTTTTCATCCATTCCTCAGGTGATGGGCATTTTGGTTGCTTCCAAGATTTGGCTTTCATAAATTTGTCTATCATAAAATGTACACCATGATTCCAAAAGGTGGGAACTTTGTCTATTGAAAATTGGGACAAGAAGAAAAATAAGTTTTTATAGAAAAGTCATAGCACAGGAGATACTATTTCTCATGAGATCTTCTCAGCCTGCAGTTTCATGCAAATCTGTTTTTAAATCCCTTAAGTACCTCCAAGTTTTTGCTTTAAAAACAGGACAAGAAAAAATACAAAGAAAAGGAAAAATTACCCACTGTGCTGTTGGCTCCTACAGAAGACTCAGAGCCCTGTGGCGCTTCAAAGAAACTGCTCAGCCTGGGAATCCAGACTATTTAAAGATAAAACATCTTGTATATTGAAATATCAACAGACTGTTAAGAAGGCAGCTGAACAAGAAGGTATTCAGACATCTTTGGTCATTCAAGCATCCACTATTACTGAGTCTCAGGCTTTTTCTAGGTGCCCTTTGAGTCTTGAGGGTAGAAATTTTAGGTCAGCCATAATTAAAGCATCAATGAGATTGTATTCTTCCTTAGGTTGATTTGTTCAAGCTCTTTAAAATAATCTCTTACAGGAGGTAAACAAAAAATTTAAAAACCTGCCTATGTTTATATGTCATTTTTTCTGAACTAAAACAGATCAGGTAAAATATATAAAAGATTTCAGATGTTCCTCATAAGTACATTAAGGTCTTGAGAGGTCCACAAACCAGGAGAGATATTATGTCTTGATACTTATTTTCTCAGTCGATTTAAATAAAGTCTGCCCAGTACTGCTACAGAAATGCCTAGTTAGAGAGACCAATGTGTGTCAAAGACCTCTTTGCCCTAGGGCCAAGAATTTTCCTGGACTATTACCTGTCTCTGTCTCTGGAGTCAATTTGTCTCTTTTCCAGGTTGGCATTTTAGAACTTTGACTCAGACATTTATCAGAAATAACCCACAAACAATATAATTGAAAACACTTTCATTTTTCTTACCACCTTGCAAAAGATTAAAAGTAGCCATTCAGATCCTTTGATCATGGCTTTAATTTTCTATTTGGCAACACAGTTTGAGTCAATTGTAATTCTTGTCTCTAGAGACTTGTTACCCTGGGAAAGCTCTTGATCTTAATTGTCTTTCTGCACCTGAGATGGTTAGGATTTATGTCTTATGATATGCTGGGAGTCACTTTGTTGTGCCTTCTCTAACTGACTTACCCATGAGAAATAACAGTGTATGACAGTGTGTTGTCCAAGACAATTCTCTCCTTTGTGACTAGTGAATTTCAGGACAAAATTTCCAGAATGGTGAGTTTTCCCTCACAGAACCCTGCCAGAGTGAAACTGATCTGTGCTTATCTCTGGACCATACTCTAAAAATAATAGTCTACATCTAAACCTAAAAATCTCAAAAATTATGTTTATAAATTTTAGTACAAGTCTATTTGTCTTTTAGTCCTTAAGCAGATCTGGAGATTAACTCTTTTTCCCTCCCCACTGAAGAATGGTGCTGCCTGGTTTCTATAGCACAAGGCAGATGACCTGCTATTATAACACTGTGAAGTTCAGTGATAAAACATTTCTATGGAACTATATGATTTAATAACAGTTTTAAAGAAAAATAGGTATTAAAAATAGGCACTACCTCAGGCTCCAGAGGACTGCCTTTGATCATAATTATTCCCAAGATCATCTTATAGGCTGGCCACTATTCTGAGATAACCACTTTCTACTCTTGCCTAGAAAGAGTTGAAATTACCATTAACAGTCCAATCCATTAGAGGGAACAGTGACTATCAAAACAGCAGCTTTGATCATCAGACATGACTATCTGATAACTATGATATAAAAAAAGCAATGAGTGGTCCATATAGCTGGATATTCCAATCAGATAAATCATGAGCCTGGGACCCATCTTAAAAATGTTTTGCTTTCATGGGTATATTTATTTATTTATTCTTTCTATTTCTTAATACAAGAGATCTCTGTTAACTATCCTACAAAAAGTTCCGTAAATATCATATATATATATATATATATATATATATGTATAAATAAAATTTTATATTACATTATGTATTGTATATGTATTATATGTATTATATATATTTTTTTAACTTGACCAAATATATCAGCATGCACTTTAGTTCCATTAACAAATTGTTTTATAAGTATTTATTTGTTTAAGCATACCTAGAGATTAAATCCTCTTTCCCCTCCAGAATGATGCTGACTGGTTGTTATAGGACAGGGAAAACTACCTGATTTTAGGAACAGTTAAATACACTTAAAAATAAAACATTCCTGGAGAACCAGATGAATTTAGCAACAGATTGGTCTACGTGTTCAGCTGGTAAAGAGCTGTTTTATTTCAGCTCATTTTCTTTTCTTTTTCCTCTTTGGATTATTGAAACATTTGTAATTTAAGTTTCTTATAGAAAAATCTCATAAAAATTAAAGGGGCTGGGGAGATGGCTCAGTGGAATAAACGCTTTCCTGCCAAGCGCAAAGGCCTGAGTTCAGTCCCCAGTTCCACCAAAAAAAAAAAAAAAAAAAAAGGAAATTAAAGACATGGTTCCATCCAAGTTGTCAAGATTTATTTTATACATGCAATGCATATTGTATGTGCATTATGATTCAACTCTCTGATTGATCTAAATTATTTGTGAAAGTGTTAGGGTTGTGTTTTCATATGTCATCAGATATTTCTAAGGGAATTAAATGTTAACCCTACCACTTGAAAGAATTACTGGATAGGCCTCCAACTGATGAATAAGGAAACAGATACTTGGAAACATTTTTCACATCCTTGTCCATTAATGGAAGATTCCAGTAGTCTCCACAGCCTTACAAGAGACATGCCAATAAATGTTGTTTAAAATAGATTGTTGTGATATGTTTACACAGGTCATCATCAAAAATTTTTGAAAAAACATGTTTTTATAAATAAGAAAATGGTAATATTTTCTGATTAAAAGGTACTCTTAGTAAAAAACTAAATTAAGAAATAACAAAAAGACAATTCATTATTTCTAGTCTTATGATGTACTAAATATAGTTATCCCTTGAGATGTATAGAGCATCCAAAAGGTAAAACTTGGATTATTTTGGGTAATTGATATTTCTTTCACATTTAGACATCTGCCTTTTTCTTGTGCTTTAGCTAGGTTTTGCCAATAGTGTCACAAATTCTTCAATGACGTTTGAGTTCCTTTACGATTCTTAATGTCTTGTGATCACTTGGAGATGTTTGACTAAAAAGGCTATTCTATCCTAAGAAGAACATATATTTCAAAATTAATATCATGCAAAACACTATGTGTGGCTTTTGACCTCAAATTTTCTCTGTAAAACAGTATAATTTCTATCTTTTAACACTACAGGAATTCAACTACAACGTCAGTAGTAAAAAAAATAACATATTTCTATATTTTATGTTTTAAAATGTTTGATAATCATGTAAAATTATAATAATTTTATGCTCACTGTTCCCCCTGCAACAGTGCCACTAATCATCTCAGTTGTTCAATATCTGAGCTTTCAAAACTGGATTTAGGTCAGTAGAACCCTGTTCAAGAGGAAACTTTTTCTGTGACATCCTAAAATTCTGTTGAGTCACACAGTCTCCTGAACAAGGAGAAGGATAGATTGTAGTGAATGGGAATGCATCAGTGTGCCAAGGGATGCTTACTAGAGTGACAAGTTTCCCATGCTTTCAAAAAGCAATTGGCTAAGCCAAGGCCATGATTCATCCTGATGGCTGCCCCTGAAGGAGGAGCTGAGAAGCTCTGTTGGTGGTCCCAAGTAAAATCCTCAGAAGACTGAAGAGACATTGACAGATATCAAGAGGTTAATTTCAAATTTGAAACATGTCTCAGCTGGGTTTAAGAGGCCAACAGGAAAGTACAATCAGGGCTGGGGAAATGGCTCAGTGGAATAAGTGCTTCCCTGGAAAGCACAAGGCCCTGAGTTCAATTCCCGGTTCCACAAAAAAAAAAAAAAAAAAAAAGAAAGAAAGAAAAAGTACAATCAAAATATGTATAAAAATGCCTTACTGAGATGCTGCATACGAAAAAGGGGCACCACTTGTTGACCCTGTCTGGCAGTTTCCAGCTACAGCAGTTGCTGAGCACTGTTATATGTCGGTAGTGCAGAGTTAATTTGTGGTCAAGTAGAGGAAATCATATAAAACCTTAACAAGGATCTTTAAGTTCTTCTTTAAATTCTTCTAAAATTGTTCTTCTAAACTGCCAAACTCTCCATTTATGGCTAAAACTAGAGACATAATTATGAGAAAACAACAGATTCATAGATAAAATCACTCAGTAGAAGAGTTTGAGAGCTGAAGAATTACAATTCTGTTTCAGTCCCTAAAGAGCAGTAGCATTTAGACTTGGCTTTTTTTCTAACCTGTCTTTCATTCTGGGGTTTATGATTTGATTATATAATTTCTCAGAATGTCATATATTTATAATTATTTATATAAATCTCTGATAATTAGAATAGGATTATACTCATCCAGAGTATGAATTAATTCAATAATGGGGGGAAAGACAGCAGTAATATACCATTTATTTTTGAAAGTCTCTTTAATAGTTATGGCAATGCTTATTGATACAGGAAAGTATAAATCTTCAATGAAATGATTTGTGCTAATGGAGTGTACATATAGAAAAATGAATGAATCGGTATTGTAAGTACAGATAAAGCTAACTTTCACTTTTATAAAAATCTAATTGTATTTTATATTAAAATATAAAAATGTTTAAGAGATATTATAGTAGATATCTCTATTACTCTGGATTTAAAAGCTTTACTAGTAAAAACTGTAAGAGAATGAACTCAAGAATACTAAAGTTATTTTGCTCACTAAACTAGATCATAGGGCTAGCCAAATAGCTCAGTGGATTAAAGAGACTGTAAATGGGACAGAGGCCTGGGGTTCAATCCCCAGGCTTCCTATGCCAGCCCTGCCCCTGGGATGGGCTGAGATGGCAATTGAGACTGGGCATAGTAGTGTGCACCTGTAATCCCAGGTCTTGGGAGGCTCTAAACCTGTGGATCACTATAAGTCTGATCTAGTAGTGAGACCCTGAACACCCTGTAGGCCCTTCCCTAAAAAAATACAAAAATAAGGGACCAGGGAGATGGCTCAGTAGAATCAGCACTTCCCTGGCAAGTATAAGCACCCAAGTTCATTCCCTGGTTCAGCCAATAATAATAATAATAATAATAATAATAATAATTAATTAAACTAGATCATAATTAAAATAAGCACACTAATGAGAATATTTATACCTTATAAAACTGACAAAATATTATTTCTAATATAGAAATATGCTGGTAAATCTATAATAGCAAATCAAATCACATAGTTCTATGAGAGAATGAAGAGAACATTTGATTTTACAGGAGAAATGATATAAATGGTCAGTGAATGTGTAGAAAAATGCATCATTTCATTAATCATCAAGGAAATTTAAACTAAACCCATAGGAGATATTTTTCTCTCATCAAGAGACAAGTCTAAAGTAACTCAATTATCATGTCTATAAAAGCAAGTGGGACAAACACAGCACTTCATATAATGCTGCTGTGACTCTACATTATATAAACAATTTGTCATTATCTAGTCAAATTGAATATGAAGAAATTCAGTAACACAATAATAGCACTAATTTGCAAAATATTTTTACATGTGGCCCCAGGAAATTGGCAGGAAAATGTTCAAACACACATAGTGAGTTAAAAAATAACAACCTCGAAAACAAGTAGCAATAAAACAGATAACAGTGGAATAAACTGTGTTAATTTCATATGTGCATTACATTGCAACACTGCAATGGAAATAAATGTAAAGCATCACAGCTCAACATTGTCTTGGTACAATTTTGATTGAATGAATCTATTGAGAATGTTAGCAGAAATCAAACTGTTATAAATTAGAAATAAGAAAAATAAAATAATACACCCAGAAGCAGTATGCTTAGAAGAAAAAATAAATTAATGAACACAGATTGATATTGTTAAGGTATAAATGTGAAGCAAAGAGTGACAAAGATCTTCAAAACTAGAGACAACAACATCTGTGTTTTGGAAATTTTATACATTTTATAAAATTGTTTCTAGCCTGTATTTCACAACCATTTGCCACATAAATATACCAAAGTACTACAATGACCATAACTTTAACTACCTAGGTACGTTAAAGTCTTAAAGCATACTCATAGTAAAGTAATTCTGCTCATAGAAGGTCATAAAGCAATGATATGTCTCATTCAGTCCTACAGACCAGATTTCTTGTGACTCAGAATATAATGCTTAAGAATCCTGTGATAATATTCTATAAGATAGACTTGATTTTAATTTCATTAAAAGATGAATCATTTGCCAATTTCTAAGAAATTATCTATTTGTTGAATGTTGAGTTGCTTGCCAAAAGCTGTAAATAACTGGAAGATAAATATGTATTTGCTTTTATATTAGTCATATTAGTTATACGAAATACTGGGTTTTATTTTGCAATATTGGTACCTACGCATAATATTCTTTGAACATTTTACTCTCCATTACCTTCCTCTCCCTTTTCTGATCCTTATTCTCTTCAACAGTATTTTTACTTTCTTGTCATTGTTTTCCCTTACTTTCATTTTTTTCTGGAGTTCACATATGAACGAAGACATGTCATATTTGATTTTCTGAGTGTGTCTTATTTCACATAATATGATAATCTTCAGTGTTTCCCAGACAATATTTAAAATTGAAAGAAAAATATGTTTACAATTTAGTATTTCCACAGCATAAATTTCCTACAATGCAATGCACCTTACTGTAAATAACAGAGTCTCTCTTCAGTGTCAACTTTACTCTATTTCTTTTCATTGGGTAGAAAGCAATCATTTATCCAGAGATTTACTATAAATTTACTATGTTCATAAACATAAATATGAAAATGCTATGTTTATGAACAAGACCATGTGGTACTTATATTTCTAAAACTCAATATTCTTCATCCATTTCACAGTTTGACCTTATTATATTCATCATTTCAATCCTACTTAATTTCAGGAGCATCTCTTTCCCACAATTTATAAAACTATTCCTGTAGTATTGAACATTTTTGCTGTGAAAAATGTTGCAAAATAGCTTTAGCCTCATCTCTGTGCATACAGGCTTTAGTATTTCTGTAAGAATTGTCATTCAGGGGCCGGGGAGATGGCTCAGTAGAATAAGAGCTTCCCTGGCAAGCACAAGGGTCTGAGTTCAATCCCTGGTTCTGCAAAAAAAAAAAAAAAAAAAAAAAGAACTGTCATCCAAATGGGTGATTTCTAAACACATTTTATGCATATGAGCAACTTATGCCTGAGAAAAGCTTTACCCTAATTATTCTTAATATTTTAGGGTTTTACATATATTATCGATTTTATGAGTGAAATAAGATTTGTTTTTCATTTTTTATGTGTTCCTGGTTACTTAATGATAACATACTTTTATGGGTTTATGCTTACTATAACTTAATAAATTACCATTTTATATATCTTTTTATTTACTTTGGTCAATTTTTCTGCCATGGGTTTTTTTCTTTTCTGTTTGTTTGTTTAAACACTTGGTAAGTTGAAGGATGTCAAATTTTATGTATCTCTAAAATATTTTAGGCTAGGGGCTGGGCAGATAGCTCAGTAGAATAAGTGTTTTCCTGGAAAGTGCAAGGGGCTGAATTCAATACCCAGTTCTACAAAATAAATAAAAATCAAATGAATAAAATATTTTACTCTAATAGTTGTTTTAAATAACAATGAAAATATTGGACATTTGTGACTCAAATGCTTTTAAGATATCTTCATACTCTGGACATAAAGTGAAATGAGGATTATGTAATTCTATGCCTGGATGGCATTTGTGTTTCAGAATAACAGCAGTGAAGCCAGGTTAGATAGCTATTTTCTTTTAAACTATAATCTGGCTAAGAAGTAATTCTGTCATGCTAGTAAAAATTTTATCTATTTTCTTTCTAATTTTAGTTGGCTTGTATTGAAAGGTTTTTCAGTATTATGTAAATGTGAATATGGTGGAATGTGCTTTAGCTCTATTATGGATGTGAATAATAGTAGTTGACTTGCAGATCAAGTAGTAAAAGTATTTTTTTCCTGTAAGAAAATATAGGGGCTGGGGAGATAGTTCAGTGAAATAAGCACTTCCCTGGACAGTGCAAGGGTCTGTTCAATCCTTGGCTTTGCCAAAGAAAAACCAAAACCAAAACCAAAAATTATATATATATATATATATATATATATATATATATATATATATATATATATATATAAATTTATATATATAATAAATTTACAATGAGTGCATAAAATGCATTTGGAATTCACCTTAATTATTAATTAAGCTTAGAAGATACTAAATCAAATTAAAGTGATGTAGTTTTTATTTAAAATATCAATGTATTCATTAGGAACATATTTCAGTTTTCTGTCCCTTCAGGAACAACACAGCAGCTATAATTTTGTAACACCATCTAGTGGCAGAGTATATATTTCTAAGAAGGGATCAGGTGTAGGAGGACACTGAAAATGGAAAATAACCCTTGAGAGTGGGTTTTTCATTATTTTTCTCATCTTTGAGCCATCTTTGAATTTTCCACATATGAAATGTGTATGTTTATTCAGAAAATGTATCTTAATTATACTTCTGGTTTGTTTCTGGTAGCACAGAAAGTCATAAGCAAAAAGTTATTAAAATTCATTCTTTTAAATTTATTTTAAAGTCATTATCTATTATACCTTCTATATTTATACTGAATGTAAAAAAGAAATAATTTTTCTCATGGACATGTTTTATTAAACAACTTAAACTTTATTTCTATTTCCCTATGGAATTCTTTTATATTTTTTTTTTAGAATTCTTAAAATAATTAAAAGCTATTACCTTTCCTGAAGTCATATTAATCCAGTTATTCTCCTCAATAATGTTTCTTAAAAAAAATAGTAAAACTAGAAAATAAGGTATGTAATTAGATTTTGATATTGGAGGGAGAAAGAAATAAAATTCAGTGAGTTATACTTATATTTCAATTTCTAGTACATCATGTGAAAGAGAAGTAAAATGTCTTATATTTAATATTTTATAATTTTTCTCCATACAGTGTGGCAATGATTTTAAGTGATGTGCTTATGGTTGCTTCCAAATTTACAATTAAGTACGTTGTATTTTCAAGTATCGGCTTTTCGGCAGTCTTTTCCATCATCGCATGATAAATATGATAGAATTAACTGATCAACTTTTCCTTTTAATCTTACAGACTATTAGTGATAAAAAAATATTCATAACGCTACAGTTCACCATGCACCAGTTTGTATGTCTTGCTTGAGACCTTCCGGGTGCCACTGTTTTATGTCTATAATCTTTGTAGAAGGCGGAACTTCAAGATGCTAACATATCTTAGAACTGCTGCCAGGAAAAGCAGCTCCAGAGATGCCCTGGACAGCTCTCCTGACCAGTTGTACCCAGCACTGACGTGTGAGTCAGCTAGCACAGTGGTGACAAGTCCTATACCATGAAAACATAGACGGATCTTGAAACCCTTCGAGGACTGGCACCTGCTTAATCAAGCGGTGCTGTGCCTTGCTAATGATGCCTTACTGAGACAGTCACTTTGAGGTGAGGCTTAGTGACTTTCAGAGTGGAATTTTGTTCAACAGACATAAGTTGCAATTATGCTAAAATTATAACTATGCTAACTGCTAATTCACTTTCACATACAAATACAATATAGTCATCTGTCAGGATCAGATTCATAAATCATGGGACCCAGCAGGATCCACAGACAAATGTACACTGCAATAAGAAAAAATGCTGTGAAAGTGAAATAATTTTCATGCTGCAGCTAGTAAAGTCATTCTCAATCCAGTTGAAAAAGGTGACTTGTCACAGAACACTCATTATATGGGCAGTAGGGAAAGACTTGGCATAGTAACAGTTTAAATTTGGGAGAAAAGTGAAATAATAAAGCACAATTATTGCCTTTGCCTCTGGACTACATACATGCTGAGCCTCCACTGAGGCAAATTTCTAGTGATATTTTCCACTTGCTTGACTTCCTTACTTAAAACATTTTGGGATATGACTCAAATAGCTGTGTTATTTCTATTATATTTTGGGATCATTTAAAAACATGATAAACATATAAAAATACATTATTCTTAAATGTTACTGATGTGTTTAGTTATAGCTTACTTAAGGTGTTCTAATTTTACAACACTGGTTTTTCTGTTAATAATGTAATTCTTATTTTTGAGGTTGTAGTATTATTTTATTTTGGGTACTAGGAGTCAAACTCAGGACCTTGAGCTTACCAGACAGGCACTGTACCATTGAGTTATCTCCCTGGCCCAGTATTGTTTTAATAATAATAAAATTATTAGTATTGTACCACCTGTGTGTTATGGTTTATGGTATGTCATTATTATATAGATAAAATATGAGCTAAACATCCTTAAATTGAAAATTTTAAATACAAAGTTCTCCAAATTTGAAACTTTTTGAGCATCAGTGTGATAAAAGTGAAAGATTTCATACTTCAGCAGGTTAGCAAGTGATAGTCAAGACAGGAGTGTAGTAAAAAATTGGATAAAATTACCCTCCAGCTATGTATATAAAAGGCACAAGAAATATAAAATAATTTTCTGTATAAATTTGAGTTTAATTCCCAAGATATCTATGTACATAAAAACATTCCCAATAAGAATTCCAAAGTTTGAATTTGGAATATTTTAGAGCCAAATATCTTGGATAGGGACAATCAAGATAGGTAAATACTTGTATAATTGAATTTGTAGATTTTATTATTTGCACACAGACATAAACATGTTCATTTGTAAGAATATGGCTCTACAAACTTATCTGACAAGGTTTTATACACCTACTATATGACAATACAAATTCTAATTATCTCAGATACAATGAAAAAGATCAAGTTGAAACTTGATCAGTTTTGATTCAGTCATCAAATAATTTTTCCTTTGCTGCAATTAAGTATATAATCCACATGAATTCAAATTTTCAGGAGTAAAGCTTTTTGAATGCTATTTCTTTATATGTTTGTATCAACATGACAATAAGATTATGCAAGCAAAAAAATTTGGTGTCCCTGTATAAGTGGACAATAATAGAATTTGTGGACAAATTGTTGCCAGTTAAGACTATTGCCAAGACTGTTTATAATCCTCATAGTGGTCAACATTTTAAATACATTATCTCACTGTATGTTGATCTTCCCACTGACTTTTAACTTCTTCTTTTCCATTAAATAAATAATATATTTACAGAATTTTAAAATGATAAAACATTTATCTCAAAGTCCTTGGGCTTACTAAACACCTGGAATTATTTCATTTTCTTATAACATAATCATATAGCACTAACCTCCTTTCTTCTCAGAATTTACCAGATATTTTCAAAGACATATTCCTTAAACTTGAAACTGGAATAAAATATCTATGACATAAAATTGTAGGTTAATATGATAAAGCTTCCATTTTAATATCAATGGGGTGCATATGTGTGTATCCAAAACCTGAGTTCAGAGGATCTGCAAGTGTTTGTTACATAAACTTGGCAAAGTTTTTTGTTATTTAGTAGAATTTCTCTTGTGTGGAATGTCACTTAAATAAATTTTAAGAGCAAAAATACTGTTACACAAATATTCTCTTAAAATTTAGGTAAAATTAAACTTTATAATCTTAGTGATTAATTAATTAATTAATTTTTTCATGGAACCAGGGATTGAACTCAGGCCCTGGCACTTGCCAGGGAAGAGTTTATTCTACTAAGCCATCTTCCCAGCCCCTGTGCTTATTGATTAAGACATTAAGTACTAAGAATTTAAAAGTTTTGTTCATCGGTTGATGCTAAGAAAGCTGCTCAAGAGAATAATATAATGTATCCATCTTTAGAAAATTCTAATTGATTACGAACATAGAATTCAAACTCTTTGTCAAGCAATAATCAAAAACCATTACTAATGACAGTTTCTTTTTTTAATCTTTTATTAAATAGCACAGTTTCAATAAATAATGCATTTTACATTGCTATCTTACTATCAGAAGCAGACAGGTTATCCTGTCCAAACACTATGACTACCAATCTTCCTTCTCATAGAATTAAGCAAAAGTATCTGCGTATCTATCCTAACTCTTCTGCATATACAAACTCAAAATGGTCTTTTATTTGTATGCCTTTTTTGTTTAGTCATGTCAGAAATGGGTATTCTATAAGTGCTTGAATCCAGGGAAACAATCCAACACACTCCAGCAATCCACATTAGTAGTGGGTTATCAATAAAAGTTGTTGTCTAGAACATTTTACAGCTCAGCATATTCATATGGCTTTACTTTATTTTTTTTTTCAAATTAACAGGACAGATTCTATAATTAATACATTTCAATTTGTTTCCGGAATGGTTTGTTATCATACAAGGTGCATACATGATATTCTACTTACAGACACTATTAGAGCAGATGTCTCTAATCAATGAATTCAGAGAATGTAGCTGTATACTTATTTTCTTAAAAAATTAGGGAAAACCTGGACTTTGCATCTCTCTTTTTGCTTTGTCTTACTCTTTGACCTCTTCTGTCCAGGTTTCCTCTGTTTTTTTTTTGTTTGTTTGTTTTTGTTTTTTTTGGCAAAACCGGGGATTGAATTCAGGTCCTTGCACTTGACACACAAGCACTTATTCTTCTGAGCTATCTCACTGTCCCCTGGCTTTACTTTATATACCTCGTTTTTATACTTTTCTGCTGGATGGTTAAGACCAAGATAAAGCAAGATCTATATAACAAGAAATGTAACTTTTGTGTCTGATGAGGTCAGTCAAGTCCCTTCAGGATTTATCCTGTACCACACTTTGTAGATCCTTTGTCAACGTCAACCAAGTGGGAATAGTCATGGCCATTGCTTGATGAATTTGCTCTCTGTGAAATCCTGAGAGAAAGTTTTCTCTCCACTTTACACTCTTTAGGCATACTATACATCATCTATCACTTTCCACTGTGACTCCATAATCTCCTTGATCAGAAAATTTGGGGCACAATTGAGTTCCATGATGTTACAGTACAGGTTCTCCTATGTTCTGAGTCTTCACTGACCTTGAGAGCCTAGGAACAAACTGTTGGCTGATCTTGCAGCCCTTCCATTTCTCCAATTTTTGATCTGAAAACTTAGATTGTTAACCCTCCAGAAGAGAAGATGATCAATATCCTGTAACATATGCAGCTCAGTTTACCCTATTTGTCTAAATATCAAACATCTTAAGCATTACATGGAACAGGTATTTTCCATCAAGTATTGATGTGTTGAACTTTAAGTCCTTACAGAATCTGAGGAAAAAAAATTTTAAAAAGAGGAAAAAACACATATTTTTACACAGAGATTTAGAAATCTAAACATATATAGCATTTTAACAG
This sequence comes from Ctenomys sociabilis, assembly GCA_004027165.1. Classification (NCBI taxonomy): domain Eukaryota; kingdom Metazoa; phylum Chordata; class Mammalia; order Rodentia; family Ctenomyidae; genus Ctenomys; species Ctenomys sociabilis. The sequence continues at coordinate 21,271 of PVKA01021648.1, forward strand.
GATAGCCCAGTAACATTTTTTTCTTGTTTCCTTTTTTTTCATTATTACACATTAAAAAACAAAAAATTATTATTTGGGAGACAGTATGGTAATAATTGGTATGTAATGCCAAGAAATATGTATTCAGCAGACCAGAATGAAAGGCATTCCAAGCATGTTCCTTCTATTACACATTACTGTCTTCAGTGCACTTGCTTGGTTCACAGTTATCAGCATATATAGATAGGTTGAGAATCCTACAAATTACCTTTCAAAAACCTGCTGATGTTTCTTGGGGTCATTGCCTTGCCCATCTTGTCCATACAAATGTATGGCTTTCTTCCTGTCCTTTTCTCCTTACCCTCTCCTCTTCCAATCCTCAAGTTCTTGCTTTTTTGACTTGAGCTACACCTTTCTATTTGTATTTCTTCTTTGGATTTGTTATACTAAGGAGATTATATGATATTTCCATAAGTGAGTCTGGCTTATTTCACTTATGAGTGTATCCTCGAATGGCATCCACTTAAATATAAATGCATCAAGTTTATCATTCTTTATAGCTGAGTAATACTTGATTATATAAAAATACCACACCTTTTTCAACCATTCCTCATATGATGGGCATCTTTCTTGTTTCCAAGATTGGGTATCATAATTTCTGCTGCCATAAACATAGGTATACAATGTCACTATGATATGATGTTTTCAGTTCCTCCAGGAAAATTCCCAGTAGAGGGATAGCTGGCTTGAATGGGATTTCCAGTCCTACTTTTTGAAGGATTCTCCACACTGACTGCCATAATGTTTGCACCAGTCTACACACCACCAGCAGTGGAGAAGTGTTCCCTTTTCCCCATAGCCTCTCCAACATGTGTGTTGGTTTATTTCTTTATGATAGCCATTCTTTTTGGAATGAAATGGTATCTCAGTGTTGTTTTAATTTGCATTTCATGGATGACTAGTGATGTGGAGCATTTTTTCATATACTTATTTGCTTTGACAATTTCATCCTCTGAGAAGTGTGTGTTCATCTCCAATGCCATTTTTGCAATGAGTCTTCAAATTTAAGTGCCTAATATATTTTAGTTCTTTATAAATTCTAGAGAGCAAACCTTTGTATGAGTGCTTATTAGTTAAGATTTTTTTGGAACTTGTAGGTTGTCTTTTCACTTTCTTGGTAATTTCTTTTGACATGCAGAACTTCTCAGTAAGCATTGGTCCCAGTTGTTAATTGTTTCAAGTATTACCCGGGCAATTTCATGTTTGTTCATGAACTCTTTGCCTATCCCTATGTCTTCAAGAGTTCCTCCTACTTTCTCTTCCAGGAGATTGTTTCTGTTTTAATGTTTAGACCTTTAATCCATTTTGACTGTAGTTTATTGCACGATGATAGATCTGGGTCAAGTTTATTTTTCAGCATTGGGAGAGCCAGTTTTTCTACCACCATTTGTTAAAGAAGCTATCTTTCTTCCAGTGAGTATGTTTGGACCCTTTGTCAAAGATAAGGTGGCTGAGTGTGTTCATAAAGGCTTCTGCATCTTCTAATCTATTATACTGATCCTCAGGTCTATTTTGTTGCCAGTACCATGCTGATTTTATCACAGTAGCCTTGTAGTATAATTTCAAGTCAGGGATTGTAATGTCTCCTGACTTGTCTTTGTTGCCCAGAATTGCCTTTGTTATTCTAGGCCTTTTCTGGTTCCAAATAAATTTTAGGAATGATTTCTCTAGGTCTGTGGGGTATGTTGGTGGTAGTTTGATAGGAATTGCATTAAATCTGTACAGCAATTCTGGGAGTATGGCCATCTTTACAATGTTGGTTCTTCCTATCCAGGAACAGGGAATATCTTTCCATTTTCAGCACTCTTCTACAGTCCCTTTTCTTAGAGTGCTGTAATTCTCTGTGAAAAGATCTTTGACTTCTTTGGTTAATAGAATTCCTAGCTATTTCATTTTTTGCGGTGCTACTGTAAAAGGTATTGTTTCTATAATGTCTTTCTCATTGTGTTTGTCATCTGTGTAGAGGATTGCTATTGAGTTTTGAGTATTGACCCTGTATCCTGCTATGCTACTGAATTTCAATATCAATTCTAGTAGTTTCTTGGTGGAATTTTTTGGGTCTTCCAAGTAAAATATCATGTCATCTTCAAATAATGATAATTTAACTTCTTCTTTACCTATTCTTATTCCTTTTATTTCTCCTGCTTGTCTAATCGCTCTGGCTAATGATTCCAATACTATATTGAATAGTACGGGTGATAGAGGACATCCTTGTCTTGTACCAGATCTGAGAGTAAAAGATTTCAGTTTTTTCTCATTTAGAATTATATTAGCCATTGGGTTGCCATAGAAAGCTTTTATCAAATTGGAGTAGAGGCATTTTAATCTAATTTTCTGTAGGACTTCGAACATGAATGAGTGTCGGACTTTGTCAAAAGCTATTTCTGCATCAATTGTGATGATTGTGTGGCTCTTAGATTTCCCTTTATTAATATCGTGTGTTACATTTACAGATTTTTTGAATATTGAACCATCCTTGTATCCCTGGGGTGAATCTTACCTAGTCTTCTTCTTGATGATTTGCTGTATTCCATTTGATAAGATTTAATTGAGGTTTTTTTGAATCAGTGTTCATGAGGGACACTGGCCTGTCATTCTTTTTTTAGTTGTGTCTTTCCCTGATTTTGGAATCAGTATAATATTTGCCTCCAGGAACGACTTAGGGAGGGCTGCTTCCTTTTCAATTTCGTTGAAGAGTTTGAGGAGTGTAGGGATTATATGTTTTATAAATTTCTTATACAATTCAGCTGTGAATCCATCAGGACCTGGACTTTGCTTTGTCAGCAGGCTTTTTATTACATTTCATATTTCATTCACTGTTATTAATTTATTGAGAGTTGCTATATCTTCTTGCTCCATTTTTGGTAATTTGTACCTTTCTAGGAATCTGTCTATTTCATTTGTATCTTCTATTCTGTGAGCGAAAAGATTCTCAAAGTAGCTATTAATAATCTTCTGAATTTCCACTGGGTTTGTGGTGAATATACTCTTTTCACTCCCTACTGCTTGTATTTGAATTTTTCTTTCCTTTTTTGATGAGGTCAGCTAGGGTCTTAGCAATTTTATTTAGTCTTTCAAAGGACCGGCTTTTTGATTCATTAATTTTTTGAACTATTTTCTTTATCTCAATTGAATTAATTTCTGCTCTAATGTTTATGATTTCTTCCCATCATTGGACTCTCGGATTGGTTTGTTCTTCCTTTTCTAGATGTCGGAGGTATTGAGGTTTATTTGCTCCTCTTCTGTTTTCTTAAATCATGAGTTCATAGCTATGAATTTTCCTTGGGGAACTACCTTCATCACATCCTGTAAATTCCTGTAAGTTGTGCTTGAAATTTCATTGAATTGTAGATATTGTTGAATTTCTTCTTGAACTTCATCTGTGTCTCACTGATTGCTGAGTAGGAAGTTGTTTAATTTCTATGTATTTAGGGGAATTTTTTTTTTTTTTTGGTTTCTTTTGTTGATTATTTCAATTTCATTGCACTGTGGTCAGATAATATGCATGGGATATTTTTTGCTTTCTTGCATATACTTAAGCATGACCTATTGACTAGTAATGTGGTCTATTTTAGAAAATGACCCATGGGCAGCTGAAAAAAGTGTGTATTCAGCTGTAATTGGGTGGAACACTATATGTCCACCAGGTCCATTTTTTCCAATCTCTGGTTCAGTTTTGCTAGTTCTTTGCTAATACTTGTCTGGTTGACCTATTTTTTTGAGATAAAGGGGAATTAAGGTCTCCTGTTAAGATTGTGGTCTTGGATATTAGGTTTTTCATGTCCATTAAGATTTGTCTTACATAGTTGGGTGCTCCTGTGCTTGGTGCATAGATATTTATGAGCGTTACCTCTTCCTCTTGAATTTTTCCCCTAACCAGTATGTATAGTGGCCTTTTTTATTTCGTTTAATCATTCTTCATTTGAATTTGAGACTGTCTGGAAACAGGATTGTTTCCACTGCTTTTTTCTGAGGTCCTGGGTCATATAGTATTGTTTTCCATCTTTGGACTTTCAGCCAATGAATGTCTTTTATGAGTTAAGTGTGTTTCTTGTATACAGCATATTGTTGGGTTCTGTTTTCTCATCCACTGTGTTTATCTATTTCTCTTGATTGGTGAATTGAGTCCATTTACTTTGATGGTTATAACTGAGATGCATTGACCTATGATTGATATATTATTTATCTACTGTTCTTTACTCATTTTTGTCCTGTGTTTGTTTGCCCTATTTAGTGGGTTCCTTCTGTTCTCATTTGTGGTGCTCTGGTCATTGTGGTCCCTCTCTAGAACATCTTTCAGGAGCCTGTGTTGGGTTGGCTTTGTCATCATGAAACTGTTTTGTTGTTCTTTCTCATGGAAGTATTTCACTTCTCTATCAAACTTGAATGAGTGTTTTGCAGAGTATAGTAGTCTGGGCTGGAATTTGTTATCATAGAGGACTTGACATACTCTGCTCCATGCCATCCTTGCCTTCATGGATTGTGAAAAGAAGTCGGCCATAATTCTAATGAGTTTTCCTTTGAATGCTATGTGCTTCTTTTCTCTAGCAGCTTTCTGTATATTATATTTGCGCTTGATTTTGTGCTAGGATCTTGACTATTGTAAGTCACCGAATGTTTTTAATTGAGTCGATGTTATTTGGCATTCTGTATGCTTCAGCTACCTGAATGTCAGATTGTTTCCTCATATTTGGGAAGTCTGTTATTACTTCTGCCCATATTCTTTTTGTATGGACTCTGTCTTTTCATTGATGCCTATTAATCTCACATTGTTCATCTTGACATCACCTTGCAGATGATGGATTATTTTTTCCTGTATCCTGGTGGTTTTTATGAGACCCTTTCTCACCTTTGCACTAGCTGTACCAGCATTTTCAATATCTGAAACTCTGTCTTAACTTTCACTGAAACTGTTTTGCAGACTTGTGATTGAGATTTTAAGTTCCTTTATATCTCTTTGACTCTGCTTCATGTGATCTATTATTTTCCTGTATTGCTCATTCAAGGAACCTGTCATATTTCTAATCTCCTCTATGTTTTTATCAATGTCCTCTTTGGAGGCAGTTTTTAAATGCTTCTAGTACAGATTTTAAGATTTGGTTTCCTCCATATTTTTTCATATTTCATTCTGTACTTCCAGTGCTATGAATTCAGAGATTTCATTTTTATTTCCAAAATTAATTTTGCTTTGAGTTCCTCTATACCTTTTTGCTGTTGTTTCTTTGCTTGTGACGCTGTGAATTCATACATTTCAGTTAAGCTGTGTCCTCTGCATTTGTTCTGGGTGGGCATTGAGTTTCCCCCATATGTTTCTGTATTAGATTCTTTACTTAGGATGCTATGAATTGAGAGATTTCTCTTTTATTTCAGTAATTTATTCTGGTCTGAGTTTCTCTATACCTTTCTGCTATTGTTTATTTACTTCCAATGCTATTAATTCATTCATTTCATCTGAGCTAGTGTCTTCTGCACTTGTTATGCTTAGGTTCAAGGCCTGTGATTGCATTTTACTCCTGTCTTTGTCATTTCATATAGAACTGACCTTTGATGTAGAGTTTTGGTGCAGTTATAACCTTAACACCTATTGAAATTCGGGTTAAGATCTATTAAGTTTGAGTTTATCCAGTTATGCCAGGGTTGGGTATAGCTGTTGTGTTCAGCTCCTTCCTGCTGCAGTCCTTGGAAGTGAACATGTTGTGCACCTGTGGCACAGTAGTGAACCTGTGGTGCCCCTCTGTTGTACCCCTGACCCAGGGAGCACAGTGGAGCACAGAAGCTTTCCTACAAACTAGCTTGGTCTGGGATTGGGCTTGATCTGAGAGTCCCGAGAGAGTCGCAGAAGTTCTCACTCACTAGGTGTGCTTGGGGGCAGGGTCTGTGGAGGGTTATGGGGGTTCGGAGGATGCAATGGAGAGTCACAGTCACAGGAGTGCCTGAGTTTTTGTGTGAGGGGTCCTGTGGGAGCAGGGAAGCCAAAGCTCTCCCACACACTCATTGGGCCAGGCTGGGCTGGAACTCAGGGTCACGAGAGAGTCACAATAGTTCTCACTCACTGGGTGGGGTTGGCACCAGAGCCTCTGGAGGGTTGCACTAAAATCATTTTCTAACATGCCATAACATTATTTTAGAGTGAAAATGTACTGGAAAAGTTATTTGTTTTTATAAAAACAGCAGAACTTAAGAATTTTGGGGGTCAGGAAGATTACTCAGTAGAATAAGTGCTTCTCTAGCAAGCACAAGGGCCGGAGTTCAATCCCCAGTTCCACAAAAAAATGAATGCTATTTGTAGAAATTTGGTAGTTGGTTAATCATTATGAAGTCCACTTCAAATGTGGTAAGAGCAATGGATGGCCATTGCATTTAACTTAAATTTAATTTAATTTAAACTATTTAAAATCCGGCACTTTAACTTCCAAGTATACTTGAAACAAAATCAACCCATTTGACTATGAATATATGAAATCTAAGAAGAGATCAAGTCATCAATTTTACATGAATTTTCAAAAATATAAAAATGATATATATGATATATATATATATTTCATTGACATATATGATTTTAAATGAAAATATTTTACTTATTGTTAATAACATTTTTATTAAAATTAATTTCACACACTTCTTTTTTACTGACAAAGAAGAAAGTTAAAATATTGCAAATTGTACATGTACCTCATGTAGTGTTTCTATCGGATGCAATTGCTTTAAATAATAATTTAATACTTAAAGTATTGGATGAACGTTCATATTGTATTTTTTAAAGAAAATAAAGCTGAGTAAAAATATGCAACATTAGAAATAATACAGAACTTCAAAAAATAAAATATAGGCATTTGTCAACAGTTGTTATAGTGTACAATGTTGTCTTCTAATTAGTTGTTTAGATTATCAGATATAAGCATGTCAAATTGGTCTAAAAAATGCTGGCAGTGTTCTATCATGAACTACAACCCAGACCATCAATATAAAAAGTGATGCTATTATTTATGAAGTTTATGTTAAAATAGATTAAAACTGAAAGTGTCCGAAGCCCGGTGTATATTTTTGTTCCTTTTTTTCTAAAATAACTTCATTTATAAATGTATTTTTTTTCAAATTGAATATTGCACAACTGTATTTTTGTGTCTTATAAAAAAGGTGCATGGCAATGAACAAGCTATAATAGTATTTTTTTTTAATTTTTATTTTATTGAAGTACAAATATCAATGAGACAGTTTTAAGATACCTTGACAAGATGGATTTGATAAATTAATACATTGCAAACTGTTTTCATAATGTTTTGGTATCATGGAAGGTACATACATGATATTATACTTAACAGACATAATAGCGTATGCCTCTTATCAGTAAATTAAGAGAGTATAGCTGTTTGCGTATCTTATTTTTTATACCTGAATTTCATCAAAGATTTAATAATTAATGCTTTCTACCTTGTTATTTTCCTAGTGGTTGTCTATGGCACTAGAAGCCAACATAATATCCTGTCCAACCACCATTAGTGCAAATCTTGCCTCTCATAGAATTATGTAGAAGCACAGAGTTATCTATCCCAACTGTACTGTCCATACACACACATCATAGAAAACTTTCTCTCAGGCTTTCACAGAGAGCAAACTGTCAAGCATTGGCCATGACCCATCCACATCGATGACACAGACAAAGGATCTACAGAATAAGGTACAAGACTAGAAGATAAACGCAGAGAGGACTTCATTGACCTCACAAGAAACAAACTGTATGTGTTGGCATATTGGTCTTGCTCTGTCTAGGTCTTAACCATCCAGCAAAAAAATATAAAAATGAAGTATACATCGTGGGGCCATAATATTAAGCTGAGCTGTAAATGGCTATGGTCAACAACTTCTTCGGATAACTCACTATTGTTGTGGAATGCTGGACTGTGTTGAATTGCGTTGTTGAGTTCAGGAACCTAAATTAGTTGAATGACAATGGAGTGCCCATCTTTGACCAGTGTAGACAAAGGAAGGGGTATATAAATAGTGTTGTTTTTGCCTGCTTATCGAAAGCTTCACTTATTATGGAACACTTCTTTTAGTTTTGTTTTTCCTCAAACTCCATGACACTGCTGCCATGCCACAGTGGTCACACTTTAGAAATGGCCTTAAGCACCGATACAAAGAAAGATATCTCAAGAGTTAAAGGCTTTGGATTTGCTCTGTGGTTTTAGGCAAATTATAATGTTATATTTGCAAATTTTAATTGAATATTTAAATCATCAACATGGAAAACGACAACACTCCATCATAATTTTAAACTATTTAGATTAATTAACCTGAATGAATACTGCATATTATCACTAGGTCCTAAGTGATTATGGAGGTCTACAAACTTAAATGCATTTCAGCATTTAAGATGGATAGTTTTTCAAACTATTTTTAATAACGTTCACTTTCTGCCCTTTGTTCTCCTGTCATGTCTGCTCTCTATGGTGCGCTGATAGAAAAGTGAAGATATGATTCTTGATTAAAGCAATGTTGATGAGGTCAGAAATTATATGAAGCTTGGAAAAGAGGAAAAGCTAGTTGAACCTAATAATAAGGGAAAAAGTTTATTTATTCAATCACTAAAAAGTCTGAGATATTAACCTAAAATAGAAATGTGAGGAATTCTAGTTAGAAAAGAAAAATGTGACAATAAAATATAAGGAAAGTGAGGAATATATCAACAATAACATTCAAATCAACAATATATCAACATTTTGAAATGGCTTTCTTGGACAGTGCTGTATTGTTGGCAGGAGGAGGATAAGGATATAATGATACTTGATAAAACCATCAGTTTTATTCTTTGGAATGTATTTGACCTGGTACAATGTATATTCTAGTAGGTAACCAAAACAAGAAATTAACTATTCAAGAAGTATATATTAAAGCAGAAATACATTTGTGACTCTGCTATTATTTTTAAGAACATAAGAAGGATCTCCAAAAATAGGAGAATTGGCGATTTAAAGAGATAGACATTCACCCTGGGCATTACCCACACCAGGAACCCCCAGTTCTGAAATTGGATTGTCCTGACCCTTGTTGCTACCCTGTGTGTGTGTGTATGTGTGTGTGTGTGAGAGAGAGAGAGACAGAGAGAGAGAGAGAGAATGTGTCACTGTACACAGATGTGTACCTGCTTCTGCATGTCTATTTTTTCTGGCTTTCTTTCAGCTATATATTTGTCACATTTTCATGATTTTCTAATCCATCAAGTGTTTTTTCCTTAAGCCACTGGCAAACAGTTTATCTTGGTTTCTTGTCTATTTTGAAGAATTTTGCAGTGAGAATGTGAGTGTAACCATCTCTTTGGTATACTGAGTCCATGTTCTCCAGAAATATACCCAAAGAGAAATCACTAAAAAATGAACAAACAAAAATACAGTAACCAAAATGAACACCATGAATGAAGGAGTTAAAAGCTAAATGGATGCAGCTGAAAACAGAGTGATTGTATTAGAATATAGGAAGGAATTGCCTTCAATATTGTATGGAAAAAATACAAGTCCCCAAATTTTCAGAAGGTTACTGAAAGAAAAACCTGCCTAATAAAATTTTACTTTTTAAAATTTTGTTCTTTTTGAGCTAGAGCGAGAGCTCAGTGGTGCTAGTACCCAATTGGCAAGTGCAAAGTCTCAAGTTCAATCTCCACTACTGCAACACCTTTGTTCTCTTTGAAATTTAATAGCTCTGTTAACTGCTTCCTAGCTCAGAAATTACATTCGTGATCCCTATAGCCCCTGTAGCAAGAGAATATGCAAACATGGAAGATGTCTGATTATGACAGGATCCATGATCATTAATCGGGCCTTGTAAAGAATGATATCACCCTGATAACAAATCAGAGAACTGCCAGGCTGGCTTTGTAACTCCTGCTTATGCCTCACATAAAAGTGCTAGCCCACAAGCAGTGACTGCTTGGCTTTGTTGACTGGGAGTGATCCCAGCCAGGACCACTGGTCTATGATAAAGCTGTCTGCAGACTTCCTTGTGTGTCATTCCCTGCCTGGACTCAACTTTGCTGCAACATTACTATCCTATTATTTCAATATGTCTGTAAATTTGAAATGTTTTAAAATGAAAGTTTTTGAGGAAAGTAAACTACAAGATTTTTTAGAAAACAAAGGTCTGGTACATGTATAAAGACCTGATCAAGTCTAATGGATACTGTACAAAGTTTCTCTGAGTCTTGCTAATGTTGAGCAGCATTTCACAGCCAATTGGTTCTGTATATTACTTTGTAAATCTTGTATGTCTATTAATGTCTTCCACCCATTCTTGAGTTGTTTTATAGATGTGTGGTTGATTTATTTCACTTACTAAAGTCTCAACGTATAGCCCATTACATAGAAACATCTCAAGTTTATCCCTTTTTATTTTTAAAGAATATGAAATAGTGATTAAAAAACAGCATTAGAAATGATGCAAGATTTTACTAAACAAAGCAATAGAAATTCAACATCTAAGTAGTATTAAAAAAACATATTATTAAAAAAACCATTGTATTAAAAATATTTTCTATAATACCATATAAAAAGCCATTTTATTTAAAAAAAACATATTTTCTATATCCATTCATTGGTTGATGGGCATTTGAGCTATTTCCAAGATTCAGCTATTACAATCTGCTATTATAAAAAAAAAATGGGTGTACATATATTGCTGTAGTGTGATGTTCCTAATTCTTATGGGAAGATACCCAGAAGAGGAATAACAGGATCAAAAAAAATCTCGACTTTCAGTTTTTGAGGAAACTCCACACTGACTTCCACAGTGGTGCCTTTCTACATTCCCACCAACAGTGGAGAAATCTTCCTTTCCCCCACAGCAGCTCTGGATTTTAATGATAGTCATTGTTTCTGCAGTGGGCTCATGTTTGTAACTACATATAAAGTGGAAAGGCTTAATTTGATTAATGGTTTTAGAGATCTTTAGTTCTTGGTCAGCAGGAACTAAAGAAAAACAGTGGGGGGGGGGGGCAAAACTGCTCCCTTCCTGGCGTCTGAGGAACAGAGCACAGGGAGAAAAGCCGCAGAGAGCAGGAGGCCAGACACCATATACCTAAGTCGTGCCTCCACGATGCACACATACACAGGAGGATACCCTGCTATCTTCTCAGGTCAGTCAAGTTGCCCATCAAGATTAAGAGTCATAGCTAGCTCATTCTTGCTTATCAAATTTAATTTAACATTTACTGAACTCAAATCGATCCCTTGAGTAATCGTTTTTAGGATGACCATAGGACTTCAACCTTTACATAAGTGAAAGTTCTTTCTTGCTTTCTTTCTTTTTTGTCACTTGCAAAGTTGCTTTTTGTGCAGATTTTATTGGCTGAATTCATCACACTGCAAAGAAAACAAAGCAAAGCAAAACAAGACAAGACAAACAAAACTTTGCCTAAGATTAGAAAGATTTTCACCTGATAGTTTTATAGAATAAACTCCTAACACTTAAGGCTCCGCTGCAATGTACTCTGAATTAACCAGTTGCGGTTACCTTTGTGCCTGTGTGTAGCTTTTGAGCTATCTCATTAGTGGAGAACTTGTGTTAACCTTTCTGAGGCTTTGTCCTTTTCAGTCTCTCCCTGTTAAATTGAAAGTTCTTTCCCATACCATCATTTTGGCTAAATTTAGCCTTCTGTTTTATGGTTTTTCTAGTACTAGGAATTAAACAGAGTGTTCATGCTTTCCCGGAAGGCACTGTGCCACTGAGGTTTGTAATCAGCTAAATTTTGTATGTTTAAATCAGAAAAAAAAAAAAAAAAACCTACTTAAAATGAATTTACGGTTTTTGTATGAAATTTGAGATTTGTGAGCAGTTTCCTCCTGTAGATTGAAGTTTCCCTGGTTTTCCTCCTTTTCAGTGCCCTAGACATGTTTTTAGAACTACGTGTTAGTACTTGCTGTTTCTCCAAAATGAGTTTAAACTAGTTTTCTTATGGTCAGATGGAAGTCATGGATTGGTGGACAAAGTCCACATTACCAAAATGCTAGTTCACCCAATTGTGTCCTGCATGCAATTTGTAGACTGCCCGTATGGTTCACCATTGGTTGATGTTGCTTTTGATTACATAGTTGAGATCACATTTATCAGACTTCTCTAGTGTAAAGTGTCCCTTTCTTGCTGAATTTTAGGATTCTATGCCTTAAAGATGGAATGCCCATATAAATTATTTTAAATTCTTCTACAAGGGAGACTTATCTCTTCTTCCATACATATTAATTTTTCTTATCATTTGTTACATCAATACAGAACCAGTAATATTACTTTTATTTTCCAGGCAGAGAAAACAATTCTCTAGAGGGCTGGCCAGATAGCTCAGGGGACTAAAGCTTCCACTTAGGCAGAGTGCAGTGGCGGGGGTTTGATCTTGGCATGCTGTGTCGGCCCTGCCCCCAGCACAAGGTGAGGTGGTGATTGAGACTGGGTATGGTAGCTCGTTCCTGTAATCCCTGAACTTGGGAGGTTGAAAACAAGAGAATTACTAAGAGTTCAATGTTCCTCATTAGACTCTGTAGACCCTGTACCAAATACATAAAAAAAAAAGAAAGAAAAAAGAAAACAATGCTCTCTATTCAAATTTATTGCTCAAATTATTTCAGTTTTGCTATGTAATATTTTTATTCATTGCATTTCCTAAAGCACTATAAGATCTGTGAGGCTTGTCTTTTCTGTTTCGTGCAGCTACAAGCCGCCATTTCTCCCAGCACTCTGGTTACTTTTTAGAAAACAGGTTGAAAAGTGAGATATAGACATGACATGCACTGGTTGCTACTAATTGATTTTTCTTCTCTTAAAAAAAGGGGAAAAATGTGATAATTAGTAACCCATGCATATGCACACATCTATAAATTTATGTTTAAGTGCTTGCCTGGCAAGCTCAAGGTCCTGAGTTTGATCCCTGGCACCATAATAAATAAATAAATGAATAAGTGTTACCTTCCATATCTATACTAAGACAACCTTGGGTCCACAGTGATATTTCCAACCATTAACTGGTCATACTATTCAGATATTTACTGCTTTCTGCTTGACTGATGTATCAATTTCTGAAAGAAAGGTGGTTCAACTGTAATAGTTGATTTTTCTTTTTATCTTTTCAGTTCTTGAAAGTCATGGAGCTTTACATATTCACTCACTGTAATTTTTGCAAGCGTGATGTAGTACTGACACAAGTGGTTTACTCAAAGGTATTGTCTTCAACAAAACGTATCCCACAGTGCTCACTTCAACAGCACATATACTGAAACTGGAATGATACAGAAAGGATTATCATGGCCCCTGTACAAGGATGACATGCAAATTCATGAAGCATTCCATGTTTTAAAAAAATATGTCCCTGAATGTTGTTCACTGGAAAACCTGAAAGTCAGGCTCAGATAGGGGACAGGGTAACAACTGATATTTAAGAAGCCTTAGAAGCCGGGCGTGGTGGCGCAGGCCTGTAATCCCAGCACTCGGGAGGCTGAGGTAGGAGGATTGTTGTGAGTTCGAGACCAGCCTGAGCTACAAAGTGAGCTTAAGGCCAGCCCGAACTGCATAGTGAGACCCTGTCTCAAAAAGACAAAAAAAAAAAAAAAAAAAGAAGCCTTAGAATATTTAAGGCATCTCAGCATAGATGTGCCATAAATTTATATATGAGAATTCACACTCTAATATGTAGTTATTTGGGGCTTTATTAAAAGCTGTAATGCTTTAAGTAATGTTAGTAATGAAGAACCTTCTAAACTGAAGAAAACCTAGAAAGATAAAGGGAAAAATGCATTGTCAAGTAGGACTATATTATTAAAGTGAAAAAAGACAATGCTTGAATTCTTATGATTATGTCCACAGCTGCTGCACAAGATATGGTTGTTAGGATAAAGGATAAAAAAAAACAAACCAACCTAAAGGTACAAACTCAACAGGACAGATTTGTTTCAAAGCAAACCTGAGACCAACCACACTGGAATCAGAACAATTACTCTCCTGTATGCTATGAGGGCTTTTACAGGATCACAAATGGGAGAGTTCAGTGAAAGGAGGCTGTGGCTACCTTTCAAGCAAGGAGAAGGCTTGGGAAGTGCAGAGAGCAGTGGCTGCTATCACTAGCAAGGTTAAATAATGATGGGACTTACTGGTTCTTGTCAGAAATGCTTAGCAGGTGCAAAAGCATAGAGGATGGCAAGGCAGAAGAAGTGGAACATGGCCTCTGGCCAGCCTAGGATAGTAGTGGTTGGATTGTTTCATGATAGAAATATGAAAGGAATGCTTAAAATTTACCATGAAAATGTATTGTGGTTAACCGATTTAAAAGAACTCCTGGCTTCCAATCCACTTAGCATTATTTTTCTTGTGACTGTACCAAATTGTTCTGCAAGTCCTCTTTCACGAATGTCTTTATGATGTGTTAAAAAATGCAGTAGTGCTGCTGCAGAGTGCCATCTCATGGAGAGACGGACTCACAAAATTATTACGGTGTATCAACCACTACAGTCATCATCCACTTCATTCACTGGATCTGGTGTTGTATAACTTCTGGATCTTCCTAGACATCAAAATGACCATGAAATGTAATATTTTTATTTCATTCAGGACATTCAAGAGCCTGACAGCACAACAAAAGATACCTAAGAAAGGAAGAATTTCAGAGGTGCTTCTTAAAGGGCAAGAATGGAGGTACAAGTATGTTTGAAGTGACGGGGATGTTATAATTTGAGTATAGGTGTCCCCAGAAAGCCTCATGTAGTCCTGGGCAGCTCCTGGAGTTTGCAATTGATTATTGAGGGTGTGGATCTGCACCTGCCCTGGGGCAGGGAATTTGCATTACAATGTAAGGAGAGGAGAGAGGCCAGCTAGCTGCCTGAGCTGCTGCCACTCCCTTTGCTCTCTGCTCTTTGCTGCCAACAAGAAATGTTGCTCTCTGCCACGCGCTGCTCTGCCTTGAAGCCAGCTGAATGTGAAAGGAAACCTTCCCTGACAGTGAGCTAAATAAACCTTTCCTTCCTTCATTTTAAGTGGCAGCTATTTGTCCCAGCAACAAGAGAAGAGTAACTGAGACAGGGGAATATTCTAAAAGGGACTCACGGCTACTTACCTTCCTGTATTAATTTTTCTTAAATTTTAAATATTCCCTCTATATGTTGATCATGTTTTATATGCTTTGTGATAAATATAATTTACTGACTGCTTATTCATTTCAAATTTTAGTTACAATCATAGAATGTTAACCATAATGATAATGCATAAATATGGTACAGTAAAATCCTTGACTGAAGAATATGGCAAATTATTTGTTAAAATAGAGACAGAAATTAATATTTCTGGCACTGAGGACATCAATCCAATACATTTTGGTGCTTTTGAACTTTCTTTAGTGAATGGATCAAAACACAGTAAGCCAGTTAGGAAAACTGAAGCAGTGAGATCAATGAACCACAAAAAAATTGATGAGTTAGAAGTAAACCACTACTGCCACAACTTCCCATGTGAGTCAGACGGATGACAAATCACCTCCTGACACAAGTAGGCAGTCCGTGTGGAGTGACAATGGCTGTATCACCCTCTCCTAACGGCAGTGGTGTGACTGCTGCTGCACACGGTACCAATTTTAATCACAGTTGATTACTTACAAATTATTTTATTTGAATTCAGCTGTCTGAAATGCAACAGCCAAGTAAATAACACTAAATTAAAAGTCTGGAAGGAAGAAAGGATTCATTGTTGTAACATCTCTTTATTATTCAGTTAATACTGAGAAAATAAAACATTTGAGTACATGATTTAAAGGAACAGTTTTTGTACTTTCCTATCATATGGGGTTTCTTTTCCTCAGAGATCACACACACAGTCCAGTAAGCAGAAAACAATCCATAAATAATTTCTCCTTCTTCTTCTTCTTCTTCTCCTTCTTCTTCTTCTTCTTCTTCTTCCTTCTGCTCATCCTCCTCCTCCTCCTCCTTCTCCTCCTCTTCCTTCTTTTCCTCCTCTTTCTCTTTCTTCTTTTCCTTCTTTTTTGTACCATGGAATGAACTCAGGACTTTGTGCTTGCCAAGCAGTTTTTGCTGCTGAGCTAAAACTAATTTAACATGTCAGTATTTATTTGAGAAAAAATGAAAGCATTTCTTAAAATTGGTTAGCTGAAGTCTTGACATTATTAAAGTAAAGAAAAACAATAATCTTCTAATTATATTTGCAATGAAAATGGTGAATCCTTTCAGATTCCTCGACTTGCAAGTGAGAAAATGATTTTTGTGATGTACAGTGCCAAGCCTTGCATACATTAGCTACAAGTCTTATATACATAGTAAATTGAATTACAGTCCATTGTGTATTTTTTTTTTGCACTCTAAGTCCCATAGAATAAAAATCGATAAGTCAATTTTGAATTTCAATTAATTTACTTTGCAGAATATGTGTGTATGTATAAATGCAATCATATTTTGTGCCAAGTGTTTTGATTAAATTTTAAAATTTCAGGCCTGAAACATTTTGAAAATTTTTAATCCCAGCAGATACAGAGTATATCAGTTCTTCACAAACCAAAGGTTTATACTTGTTTTGACCACCTGCCTACCAAATGCCTGACTTATGAATCATAAAACATTGAAGAGGCAATCTCTTTTTAATGAATATTCTCATTAGATTGAACTTTTCTATTTCTGAATGTGGAATTCTCAGTACTTACAAGATTATTTGTAAAAGTCTGTACTATTTTTTCCCAAAATCAATTTTCTACTTTTAATATCCTTTACATTTTATCCAACTGATTTGACAACTGTACTTACTGTTTTAATCATATGTAATGATAAAACATGAGTACAAAAGTAGTTCTATAATAATTAAATTTACCTATAAAAGTGTTATAATAATTTAGTGACATTTTCATTAAATTCATTGTACAGACATAAAAATGTTAATACTTTAACATACTTCTATTTAAAAAAATGAAAATGGAAAAATGGTTTATGCAAAAACAAAAAGCAACCTAGAAATTATCTTTATGAATAAATTGGAAGATATCCAGAACTTCAATTTAATATTTTATGTTT